>PVKE010049692.1:0-11181 GCA_004027555.1 Craseonycteris thonglongyai | reverse complement strand
GTACCTGCAGGTGTGTCCCTGTGTGTGTAACCCGCGTACCTGCGGTGTGTCCCTCGTGTGTGTAAACCGCGTACCTGCAGGTGTGTCCCTGTGTGTGTAAACCGCGTACCTGCAGGTGTGTCCCTGTGTGTGTAAACCGCGTACCTGCGGTGTGTCCCTCGTGTGTGTAAACCGCGTACCTGCGGTGTGTCCCTCATGTGTGTAAGCCGCGTACCTGCGGTGTGTCGCTCACGTGTGTAAACCGTGTACCTGCAGGCATGTGCCTCACGTGTGTAAACCATGTACCTGCGGTGTATCCCTCACGTGTGTAAGCCATGTACCTGTGGTGTGTCCCTCATGTGTATAAGCCGTGTACCTGCGGGTGGGGTGACAGGTGACAGCTGGAAGTGGCTGGGGACTGTCCCACAAAAGGGACCGGCAGCTGTGGGGTTGGGGAGGAGGCTCCGGAAGCGGCCCTGGCAGCTGTCATCTGGCTGGGATGCGCCCCCGTGACTGACTTAAGCAGTGGAGAGAATTTGCTGGCTTCTTATCCGGAAACTTCAGAGGGAGGGAGGCCGCTTCGAAGGCTTGAGCTTCTCCCATCGGGGCTTCTTCTAGGACTGCCCGCCCCCCCCCCCCCCCAGACAACCACCCAGAGGCCCCGCTCCCCGTCCTGATTCGGGGAGAGGGGCTTGCGCTCGGGAGATCGGGATGTTTTCTCCAGAACCCCCAGAACGCCCTTCCTCTGTCTCACTGGCTGGGAGGGTGCAGTCGGCCCGGCCCCAGCCGGTCGCCCTGGCCCATCAGGTTGGGTCCAGACCACCCACTGTGGCCGAATGTGAGCTCGTTATGGAAAAGCCCCAACGATGTACAACAGCGGAGTCGGCTCCGGGCCCTCCCCCTTCTCTCTCACCCTCTCCCAAATAAGAAAATAAATCGTAAAAAAAAAAAAAAGTAAAAATCCTCTCCCAGGGGCTGGCCTGCGATGCGCAGCAGAGGGGAGGGGAGATTAGGGAGGAGAGAAGCGAAAAGACCCTGAGATGGGGGTGGGGGGGCAGCAGGTACATGCAGGTGGAAGGAGAGCTGACTCTGGGTGGCGACCACCTCGTGCAACACACGTGGACGATGTCATGTAGAACCGTCCACCCGGAACCCACGTGATGTTCACCAACCAGTGTCACCCCAATGCGAACGTTCAGAGATAATGCAAAAATAAACAAGTAAGAGGCTCTAAGAGGCTTGGGGCTCGCGGGGGAGTGGGGTGGGTAGGGGGGCACGCAGGACGGGGTGCTGAGTGAAGGTGTGCACCCCGCGGGGTGGGCTACGGCACGGGGAGAAGGGTGGTCGTGGCAGGAGCCACACGGAGAAGCACGTTGAGGAGAACAGTACAGGGTGCAGGGCCCACATGGCTGGGGTGCAGGGAGAGCAGAACCGGGGTGGGCCGGGCTCCAGGGACCTGCCGGGAGGAGGTCTGCCCAGGACCCCTCAGGCTGGGCCGCTCCTACGAGCCTGGGGAGGGGACGGTAGCACTCGGGGTGCAGAGTAATAAGATGTCCATGCCAGGAAGGTCCCAGGATGCCCCAGGTGGGCTCTCCACACCCTGTGCCCACGGGGACCCCTCCTGGGGGCCCTGCCTGTGAGCAGAGTCTCCGCTGGGGGGACCCCTGACCTCCCCAGGGGACACTCGTGTGCTCAGCCCGGACACAGTGACCACTGCCCGTGTGTGAGCCTCGCACGGCTGGCTCGTGTGGGGTGCGTTCCGGGCCGGCTGCCGGTTTGGGCGGCGGCGTCTCCGCGGCCCGGCCCGGTGGGCACAGCTGCAGCGGCTGCGGGGCCTGGTTGCTGCTCAGCCTCCCGGACCAGCGGGCGGCCGTTCCTGCTTATTTACGTCCAGCAGAGCGCGGGGCGGGGGCCCAGGTCGCTGCTGGGAGGAGGATGTGGGGGGGACTCCGTGCTGCCTGCCCCCCTCGGTCCCCGGCAGCCGGCGTCTCCGTCACCCTGTCCGTTCATTAATCCCTGTTTTCTGTCCGGTTCCAGAATGCCGAACTGGGGAGGCGGCAAGAAATGCGGGGTCTGCCAGAAGACGGTGTACTTCGCGGAGGAGGTTCAGTGCGAAGGCAGCAGTTTCCATAAGTCCTGCTTCCTGTGCAGTGAGTACGGCCAGGGCCCTGCCGTTGCTGTGGGGACCGGAGGGCCCCCTCCCCCCGCCGGCCGGGCCAGCACCCAGAGGAACGGCCCCGTGGGATGTAAACAGCTTGACATTTGGCTGACGTGCAGCTGGGGCCGCGCAGCACTTAAGGCCTCTTTGTTCCTGCAGAAGCCACTTCCAAAGGGGTCGAACCGGCCAGGGCTGGTCAGGGCCGCCCGCCAAGCCGGAGACGGAAAACTTTCCACTCGGCTCTCTCTCCTTTCCCGCTCCCTGGGCCAGGCCGGGCCTTTAGGAGGAAGCCAGTCTCAGCCCCCAGGGTCCGCAGCCCGTGGGGGGAGAGCTCGCCGGCCCTCCCCCCGCCCCTGTGGGCCAGCCCCCCCTCGCTCACGTCCCTTCCTGCTCCCACACCTGGGGTCCGGGGACCAGGAGCCCACGGTCCGTGACATCCGCTCCCTGAAGCCCAGTCGCAGCCTGGGAGCCTGTGACTGGAACCGAGCCGTGGGAGATGGGAGTGCTGGGGTCCCACCCAGGAGGTGGGGGTGTCGGGCTTCCCCAGGTCACTGTGCTCAGAGCAGGGGGTCCGCTCACAGAGGCCATGGCAGCACGGGGCGTCTCCCTCGAGTGGGGGTGGCAGGACCCCGAGTTAGGCAGCTGGCCGGGCCCCTGCATGCTGACGGATGTGTGAGTCCCTTTCTCGCCAGAAAACGGGCCCCTGTCCGTCATGTGGAGCAAACTGGGGAGCGTTGGTGGCCGCTCCGTGCCCGGGGACGCGGCCAGCGCACGGCCGCAGCCCCCAGCCCTGCCCGGGGGGCCGAGGCTGGTGAGAGGGGCGCCCACGGCCTCCGGCCCCGGCAGGAGTCACCGACAGCTGCGGCCTGTCATCAGCAGCCACTCGGCTGCGGAATTCTCCAGCGGTTTGCTTCTTCCGAGGGGCCCAGGCCAGCAAGGGGGTCCTTGGGGCCTGTTGCTTAATCGCCGGCTGGCCTGCTTGTGGGGAGTCAGGAATTCAGGGGGTAGCACAGGGAGGAGGGGGCAGGGCGTGCGGAGGATTAGAACCAGTTGCCGGACGTCAGGCTGAGAGCAGGGCTGGGAGGGGGTCTGGGGTCTCGCCGGGGGCCCCCAGCAGAAGCGCTCATTCCTGTGGCTCAGGACGGCACTGTAGGAGGCGGTCAACAGGGACACGTTTGGGACGGGAGGACTGTGACTTCTCTTGGGTGAAAAATGTCAGCTCGAGTGCAGGGATCAGAATGACCCACAGGGGAAGCCGGGACGGCTCAGTGGGTTAAGCGCTCACTTTGCAGCCCCGGGGACTGAGGATTGAATCCGGGCCCCGGCCCATGGGGAACCATATGCTGAACTGGGAGCTCCCCCAGTTCAGTTCTCTCTCTGTATCTGTGTCTCTCTCTCTCTCTCTCTCTGTCAAAATAAATAAATAAATAAAATATATTAAAAATCAACTTTAAAAAAAAAAAAAAAAGAATGACCCACAGAATTGCGGGACTTTCCCCCTCAGGAAGGGAGGGGCCGGTGGCATCTGGGCCACACGCCCTCGATGGCCAGGCCAAGGGTGTCCCCAGAAGCCCCTCCACCAACCCGGCCCCCCAGCTCTGGATCCAGTCATGGGGGCTCCCGAGTTCCCTTTCTGGGTGTGGGACAGGCCCCAGGCTCACGTGGTCTCAGGGGGAGGTCGGCCCCTCGGTTGGGGACCCATCCCAGGTGGGGGTTGGCGCCCATTTCTGGACAGTCACTGGCTCCCTCAGGGGGCCAGGGGCCCCCGGCCATGAGGTTCCCAGAGGCCCTTAGGCACCAGCGTCTCCTTGCCCACAGGGTGGCTTCCTGTCACTTGTCACCTCCTGGTCCCACGCTCTGGGCTTGGGCTCGGGCCCAGCCCCGCCTCTGGCCAGTGCTGTGAGCTTGGACTCGTTTGTGGGCCTTGGTTTTCTTCCGTAAGCAGAGAGAATCGCTCCCCGTCTTGGGGTGGGGGGCCGGCAGGAACAGCCTCCCCCCGGCCAGGCGGCCTTGGGAAGCTGAACAACCTACCCGAATAAGTACAATCATGCCCTGATGGGTCACCCGCCGCTCTCTGCCCCCCTCTCTCTCTCTCTCTCTCTCTCTCTCTCTCTCTCTCTCTCAGCTTCCCATTATTTGGGAGCGATTTGCTTAGGCCTTCGTCCAAAATTCCCCTTCGCTGAGTCTCTGATCAGACCACCCGCCTGGCGGGAGCTGGGGGTGCAGAAGGCCGGGGTGGGGTGAGGGAGGCGGCACACGGTGGAGGATAGGATGGGGTTCTGGGGGAACCAGGGGGAGCAGAGGCTCCGGCCGCCTTGACACAGGGTCTGGGGGTTCGCTTGCCAGCCGCCTGCAGAGGACTGGCTTGGGGGGCCTGGGTCTCTGCCCCTTCCCCCAGCTCCGGTCTTGGAACTCCCGGCTGGCGCTGGGAGCATCTGAGGGCCGGCTCCTGCCTCCCCGCCCTAGAAGGGCACGCGGGAGGCCTTGGCCAAGTTCTGCTGCCTCCGCCCCGGGAGCCAAGCCCCGGGGGGCCACTGCGAGGTCCAGATTTGGGCTGTGAGCCTGCTGGCAGGACGCCAGGGGCCTTATTTGGTCTGAAGCCTCCAACCTGGGGCTGGGGGTACGGGAGGGGGGCCGGGGGCACCGGGCTGAGCGGGGGCGGGGCCGCTCCCACGTCTCCATCTTCGGAGGCACAGGCACCGTGGGACCACGTGGCCAGCACAGGGCGAGACCCCAAGAATCAGAGCGAAGTCGCGTCTCGCAGGCCTGGGCCTGTCCCCGCCACCAGGGGGAGTACTGAGCACTGGGGAGGCACCTACTGTGCGCTGGGCGTTGCACTGGGCAGTCCCGCGTGAGAGCTCACCTGGGGCCCGAGTGCAGGTGGGAACCCTGGGCCGCAGGCTGCGCAGCCAGGAAGCTGAGAGCTGGGCTTCAGCTCCGGGCTCTGAGCTCCTTCCCTCGGGGTCACAGCCGAAGGGACTGAGCCCTCCACCCCCTGCCAGGCTCTCTGCAGCGCCCGCCATTCCCCACTTCCTCCCGAGGCCAGAAACTGCAGACGCTGCTGGGCCCGGTGTGAGCCTGTGTCTCGTTCCGGGGCCCCCCGTGCAGGGCGCTCTGCCCCTCGGCCCCTCAGCACACACGGTGGTCCCTCCTGGGCCGCTGCTGGAGGCAGGAAACCCCGCCCTTCTCTTCCTTCCTTCTTCCTGGCTCCCCTCCTGTGGGGACATGGCCCACGGGGGCCCCCAGGAAGCTGGCTTGGCCGGGAGGGAATTCTAGTGTTGGGGTGCACGCCCCGCGCCCCCTCACGGCGCTCCCGTTCCTCGCAGTGGTCTGCAAGAAGAACCTGGACAGCACCACTGTGGCCGTGCACGGCGAGGAGATCTACTGCCGGTCCTGCTACGGCAAGAAGTACGGGCCCAAGGGCTACGGCTACGGGCAGGGCGCGGGCACGCTCAGCACCGACAAGGGCGAGGCGCTGGGCATCCGGCACGAGGAGTGAGTACCCAGCCGTCGGGGGGCGGGGTTCAGAGGGCCCCCCGAGGGCCTTGGTGTGATGGGAAAACTCAGCCCCGTGTCACTGATTGGCCGGCGGGGGTCCCCCAGCCAGGAGGGTCCCAGCCTGACCCCCGCCCGGCCATCGGTCACCCCGGCCGCAGGAAGCCGTGTCCCGTCTTTGCAAATGCTGGCGGGTGGGTGTCCCTAGGTCCCCAGCACCCTCTGACCTCTGACCTGCTGTCAACGGTGGCTGTTCCAGTCAGCGTGGCTCTGGGGGCCGGTGTGGGGGGGACGTGGAAGTGACAAGTGTGTGACCACAGGTCGGCTGAGGTCACGGCCCCGTGGAAATGGTTCATCAGCAGATTTCTCCTGGGAAGAATCTGCTAACAGGCCGGGAGGGCGGTTCTCAGCCAATGAGCTGTTGGGTGATCCCAGCGTTTGAATGAGGTGACGGGGGAAGGAGGGTGACATTGTGCTGAGCCCTGGCTTGTCCATCTGTGAAATGGGACACGGCCCAAGAGGCCTGGTGGCTGGCCGGGTCAGCTAACGGGAAGGGGGTGTTGCCTCACGTGTGTCCCCCCCGCCCCACCCCCACAGGGCCCCGGGCCACAGACCCACCACCAACCCCCATGCGTCCAAGTTTGCGCAGAAGATCGGTGGCTCCGAGCGCTGCCCCCGGTGCAGCCAGGCGGTCTACGCCGCTGAGAAGGTGATCGGTGCTGGGAAGGTAAGGCGGCCGCAGGGGTCCTGGGGGCAGGTAGGGGCCGGGCCACGGGCCCCCCTTCCTGAGAGCCGGGCTCCAGCCCTTTGCACGTCTGACCCTGGCTCTGCTAAGGGGGCCGAGCCCCGGCTGTAACTCCCTCCCTTTACTTCAAAGCCCGCCTTGAAGGGGCACCCCGTTGTCCCCTGCGGGGCTCAGGTCACTGGGAAAGGCACGTCCCCAGCGTGGGCGGGGCTGATGAAGACAGGGCCGTGCAAGGATCAGCCATGTGTGTGGAATTGGGGACCACAGACCTCCAAGCGTGCGAGCCCCCCGAAGCCACACACAGCGCTTTGCGGGGACGTCTCATCTGGGAAGAAGGCCTGTGGCTTTCACGGGGTTTTCGAGGTTTGCAATGTGCAGAAACCACCTTCGGGTGTGCACCCCCAGAAGCTTACCCATGCACCCCCAGGGCAGAGATGTTCAAGCTTCAGGGCCCGTGAGACGCTCCCCGAGCTCACTGGCAGCCCCGTGTGGCCCTCCCCATGATGTTCTGACAGGGACCCCCAGTCCGCAGAGCATGCGGGGAGCCAGGGTGTCCATGAGCCACCCCGCCCCTCGGGGGGCCATGGTGGGAGAGGCAGGAGGATTCCTGCAGCCCGACTAGCGGTCAGAGGGCCACAGAAGGGGGTCTTCAAGTGCCCGAGGGGGGGTGGGGGTCCGGGTCACCCCACGGGGCCCCGGCTGGAAGCAGGACGCAGCTGAGTGGCACCGTCAGCTCAGGGGCAGAGGGGCCTCTGCACTTGGCCTTGAAGAAGGGCCTGGGGGGGACCCGGGCAGGACCGCGACTGGACCACGCGGGCAGGACCACTGGGGCCGCGACTGGACCAGGGTCAGGGCCGTTTTGGACGGAGGGGCTGAGTCAGCGCCTTAAGTGATTCGCGGCTCTGAGCCCCTTGGTTGGACAGCTTGTTCACACCGTCATTAAGTGGGTGACGTTCCTCTGCTGTGGCTACAGAATTGTAACCACACAGCTGCAGGTCAGGGCGTGCGTTACCCCAAGGGCTGTACTGACGAGCCGGCACGAGAGCATTTTGTGGTCAAGGACACAAGCGTGGGAGACGCTCCCCGGCCCTTGGACTTGGCCGGGAGATGCTGGGGAGCAGGGCTGCTCTCGGAGGCGCTGAGTGGAGGCACCCAGGTGGTGGAGCTGGTCTGGAGGGAGGGCCAGGCCCCAGTGGGCGCGCGGTTGGTGGTCCGTCTTGTCAGTCAGCGCTGGGTGGGGGCTGCCAGGGGCGGGGCGCGGGGAGGAGCAGCCACAGCTCAGGTCTGGAGACCAGGAGGCCCAGCCCGGGCCAGGCGGCGGAGCCCAGGGAGGCTCTTTGCCCTTAAAAGGCCTTGTTGGGTCCCGCCTGGCTGTCGCCTGCCTCTTGCTGAGCTGTCTGCACATCGGCCCGTCGCTGCTGGGCGCTGGCCTCTGGGCAGCCTACTGGCCTATGGCTCCATCCTCCCGTGCGGACCGGGGGCCGGTGTCTTCCCCGGGAGGCTGCGGGGCCTCAGAGCCGCCAGGGCCTCCCTCCCGTGGCGCCTGCAGAAGCTGCTGAGTTCAGTGCTCTCAGACCCATTCGCCTTCCAAAGCCGTGCCCGTCCCCACTGGCTCCGGCCCAGCCAGGCCCCACCGCTGCCTATACCGTCCCAGGGCCGACAGCCCGCTCTCCGGGAGGGGGTGGCCTTTGGGCAAACCAGCCACCAGTCCTAGACCGTCAGGGGCCGGGCTGGCCTAGGACAGTCCCCAGTGACCAGGCAGCACCCGGGTCCTGTGCGTGGGCCTGGCCGTCACGCCCCCTGTGCAAGGTGGGCAGGGAGGTCTCCCAGAGCAGGGGAGGGGGGAGGCGTGCAGCCCCTGAGCAGACGTCAGCGGAGCCGGGCGGTCAGGGCCATGGCTGGGGGGCGAGCACCGTGTCCCCCCATTAACGGTCTCCTTCCCGCCCAGTCCTGGCACAAGTCTTGCTTCCGATGCGCCAAGTGTGGAAAAGGCCTGGAGTCCACCACCCTGGCCGACAAGGATGGAGAGATTTACTGCAAAGGTGGGTGGCTCCGCTCCCCCGTCGGGGGTCAGGCGGTCCCAGGGGCGGGCGGGCTCCGCATAAAGATGTTCCTGGCCTGGGGGTACTCCCGAGGCTGTAGTCTGAGCCCCTCATTTAAGGGAGACAGAAAGCAAAGGTGCGGGAGGGAGTCAGGGGGCAGAACCGGTTCCAGACTCCTGGCCCAGCCCACGCCGGCTTCTCCGGTCACCTGTCCTGGGACAAGCAAGAGCGTCCTCCCTGTCGGGGTTGGGGTGTCAGAGAGGTGGGGGTCCTGGGGACGGTACTGCTGTAGACGCCTGGGGTGATGTCATCGGTGAGGGACAGCGGGGGGTGGGGGTGGCCTGGGCGTGGAGCGGTGTCCTTGTCCTTACCGGTCCCTTCTCTCTGCAGGATGCTACGCTAAGAACTTCGGGCCCAAGGGCTTTGGCTTCGGGCAAGGCGCGGGGGCCTTGGTCCACTCCGAGTGAGGCCACCGTCCCTGTCACGCCGGCCCACCGCTGAGCTTTCGTCGCCATCCCCTTCCCGGCCACCTCGGCACCCCCAGGACTCCTCTCTGCCCCGCTGCGTGCCACCAGGAACTGGGCTTGGTGTCTGGCCCCCTCTGGTTTGGGGGTCGGCCGAGTTCCCAGTCCTGCCTGGGGTCTGCCGGCGTCACCAGCGGCTTTGGTCTCGGCGGGATGGCCCCCTGTCCAGCCCCCACCCCACAGACCCCTGTTCTTAGCCCCCGAGGCTCAATGTCTGTCGTCATCTGGCCAAAACCCTGGGGTCACATCTCGGAGCCCAGAAGGGAGGGGGCCTGGGGGGGCTGGGGTTTACTGGGCCCCTGAGACTGCCCCCTGCAGGAAAGATGAGGGGCTTCGTGGCATCTCAGCAGCCCTGGGGCGTCCCAGCCCAGGGGTCACTGGGGGGAGGGGGGACAGAGGCGTGAGGACAGAGTCATGGACTATAGGAGCCAGTTTCTGGCCTCGAAGGCTGAGGGGGGGTTAGTGTCCTCCCCCCAGGCCTGAGAACCCCAAAAGTCAGGATGTGGTCGGACCTCCCCAGCACCCAGATCCCTAGTGAAACGCCCCCAACAGACACCCCTGTCTGGCAGGGCCCCGAAGCTGAGGGTTGGTGGCTCTGCCCCTGACCGGGGTCCTGAGGCCACAGTGCCAGCCCCTCCCCTGTCCCCCAAGAGGCCCAGCCAGCACTCTGCTCCTGCCACCCCCGCCTGACCCTCCCACGCGGAGGGTCCCACGGCCACCCCTCCCCTCCGCCCACCCAGCACCTTCCTGCCCACGCGGGGCGCCTTCCCCAGGGACCCTCTTAGGCCACAACCCCCCCAGGGCGGCCTCCCTGTCCCCAGGGCCGGAGCACTTGTCACCAGGAAGGCCGCAGGCACCGGCTGCATTCAAGCTGACCCCTCATCTGGTCAATAAAAGCTGTTAGGACAGAGCCGTGGTGTCGGGTCGCGGTCACTGTCACTCGCCCAGGCTGGGGGGGCCCTGATGGGAGAAGCAGGTCAGCAGGGGTCCTGGGGACACAGCCGCTGATTCCTGCTTTTCTCGCTTCCCTCTACCGAGCCCCACCCCCTGGAGGGGCCTGGCCAACCGCAGCCCGCCGCCAGGCCACGCCCACAAGTGGGCGGGGCGGGGGAAACGCTGGACTTCGGCATTTGAGGGGCTCAGCAAGGCCCCCCAACTGCTCAGAACTCCTCCCGGCGGGGAAGCCCCCGTGTGAGAGGGAAACTCAGCCGGAGGAACTTCCCTGTCGAATCCAGAACGTTCTCTTCTGCCTGGGGGCGGGGCCGGGGGCGGAGCCTCCCTCACCCCCCTGCTGACCTCCGAGGGGCGCACCGTACGTGCGTGTACGTGCGTGTACGTGCGTGTACGTGCGTACGTAGCCCTGTAACTCGGCAAGTTCAGTGTCAGGGAGGGCCTGCCCCCTGCTGGTCTCACTGTGACCTCACACGGTGCAGCGACCAGGGAGCTCCGGGGGTCCCTGCCCTAAGGACACTGATCCCATTTCCAAGGTCTCCACCCTCGTGACGCCATCCCCTTGGGGACAGGATTTGCACACACGGATGTGGGGGACACGTTCAGCCCGCGGCAGCCCCACAGCCTGCAGGCCGAGCTCTGTGAAGGCCCTGGGAGGGGCGCACTCTGCTGCTTGGGGGCCCCTCTGCGCGCACCGTGAGCGCACAAGACGCTTTACCACCAGCCGGGGCTGCAGCGGCAGCGCCCGGGTGACCGGGTCCACCTGTGGCCTGGACAGACCCTGCTTCTTGACCCTGGGAGGGGGACCTGCATGCACATGGGACCAACCATAGTGCAGGACAAGAGGGGAGTGACAGGTGACAGGACCGGACACCTGCAGGAGGGGTGCGAGGCGGGGACAGGGGGCGCCCGCAGCACCACCTGTGCGCCCCAGGTGCAGCAGGGCCTCGCCCCTGGATAACCGCTCCAGGTGCGGCCCAGGCGCTGGGCTGCTGGGGGCCCCCGGGGAGGGTTTGTGCATCCGGGAGCAGGAGGGGTGGGGGGATGCACGGGGCCTCACGCAACTGGGTCAGCCTGCTCGGGGAGAGGCCCACAGGAGGGGCCCGGATGGAGTTTGGGGGCCCATAGGTGGGGGCAGGCTGCCCCCTGCTGGCTGCTGGGGCGCACCACTGCACCCCAACACCGGCCCTCGCCCGCCCCAGCGCCCCAGCACCCCAACACCGGCCCTCGCCCGCCTCTGCGCCCCAGCCTCGCCCGCCCCAGCGCCCCAGCCTCGCCCGCCCCAGC
>PVKE010049691.1:0-11186 GCA_004027555.1 Craseonycteris thonglongyai | reverse complement strand
GGAAACTAATTGTTACCAACCAATGTCACCCCATTAAATTTAACAATAAAATATAATAAAAAATAAAAAAATTTGCAATAACAAAAAATAAATGAATAAAAAATAAAGTGCTACATACCTTATTGCTGAATATCACTATGGTCACCTTTGAAGTTCTCTTGGGAAGCTATGCACTGACACCAGCACCTACTCTACCCTCCAAAGCAATTTTGGAACTCTTTTTCTGCCATGGCCCTCAAAGCCAACGTCATATTACCCTTGATGTCTTAAATGTCGTCAAAGTGTCTTACTTTCAATATTTCCTTTATCTTTGGGTAAAGAAAAAGTCATTGGGGGCCACATCAGGTTACCGGTAGTAGGGAAGGTGTTCCAATTCAGTTATTTTTTTTACTGACTAAAACTCCCTCACAGACAGTGCCGTGTGAGCTGGTATACTGTCCTGATGCAAAAGCCTTAAGTTGTTAGCGAAAAGTTCAGGTTGTTTTCTTCTGACTTTTTCACACAACCTTTTCAGCATTTCCAAATAGTAAACTTGGTTGACTGTCTAGTTGGTACAAATTCTTAATGAACAATCCCCTCTGATACCAAAGAAGGTTAACAACATCATTTTGACTTTATTCGGACTGATAGAACTTTTATGGTCATGGAGAATTGCCTGACTTCCATTGTGCATTTTGACACTTTGTTTCAGGGTCATATTGCTATACCCATGCATCACCAGTGATTACATGGCCCAAAACATTGTCTTGCCTCGCCAAAAGGTCTTGGCAAGCTTCGACTCTCCTTTGCTTTTGTTCATTGGTGAGCTCCTTCGTTTGCACACACCTTTCTCATGCCAAGATTTTCAGTTAAGATTTTTCTGTTTCTCTATCGATATTTACTTGGTCTGCTATGCTTCTCACAGTCAGCTAACGATTTTGACCCACAATTCGATGAATTTTTGCAATGTGTTTGTCAGTTCTATTTGTAACTGGCTGCCCTGACCCCTCTTCATTGGTGATGCTTTCTCTCCCCTCAGAAAAACATTTAATCATTTGTACACTGCTGTTTTCTTCATGGCATTATCCCCATCAATTTGGACTAACATGTCCCTGATTTCACTTCCACTCTTGCCAAGTTTAACAGGAAATTTAATGTTTGTTCATTGCTCTAATTCAAGCTATAATATTTTTAAAAGATTTATTTTTATTGTTTTTGACAGAGAGACAGACAGTAGAGAGCCCAGGGCAGTCTCCATAGTTGCACATCATTAGTTTTCTACATAGTTTTCATTCCACAAGTGGGCATGGGGCTGTGCAGGGCAGGAACCTGCCAGGGGCCCTCCCACATAGGAGGCATGGCCGAACCAGGGGCCTTCCACATAGAAGGCTTGCCCCAGTGAGGACCTAACTGGGGGCACACCCCCGTTCAGCTTATGGGTTCACATAGGCTGGGTTCAGAATTTGATTCTGGGACCCCAACGCTGTAAAATGAGCGCTTAACCTGCTGAGCCATCCCGGCATCCCCAAGCTCTGGCATTCTTGCAACAGTACACAAAGTCACAAGAACAATAATGAATGCTACTCAGCAAGACACCACCACACTTTGACATGAACACTACTGTGAGACACTGATATAGCAAGATTATGAAGCCTTACCAAGTTGTCCAGTGCTGCCAACGTAAGCACACTGGCAAGTTCGCAAACTTGTTAGACTATACGTGTTTGCATGTGTGTGTGTGTTAAGAAATTGGGGAGTGGCTAACTTTGAAATGTTAAAGTCTTTTTTTTAAAACACAGACTAGACAGCTTTGTGTTTTGAAATGTCACATTCTCCTTTTCTGAGCCAGCCTCTTTCAGTATAACAAGGGCTGCTTCATCAGCCTACTCAAGGTCCACTGACATGTGGCTGTTGATGCTAACACCTTGCATGCTGATGGCTTTCTCTCCTCTTTCCAAATGCACAGCCAGTCTCAGGGATGGGAGGGCATCTGCAGGGAGCCTGCTCTCCAAGCAGCATGTTTCCTGTTTCCAGCATGGTTCCATGTCCCCCAGGGCAGAGGCCCCAACCTCTGGGTGATAGACTGCTACCTGTCCATGGTCTGTTAGGAACCAGGCTACACAGCAAGAGGTGAGTGGCAGGCAGTGGAGCAAAGCTTCATCTGTATTTACAGCCATTTCCCATCACTCTAATTACTGCCTAAGCTCTACCTCCTGTCAGATCAGTGGACATTAGATTCTCATAGGAGCATGAACCCTGTTGTGAACTGCTCATGCAAAGGATCTAGGTTACACACTCCTTATGAGAATCTAATGCCTGATGATCTAAGGTGGAACTGTGGTGGTTATGCTAATGCTAGGAAGCAGCTGCAAATACAGATTAACGTTAGCAGAGAGGTTTGACTGCACAGAGACCATAATAAATCAATTGTTTACAGACTCATCAAAACCCTATCAGTGAGGGGATGCCACAGTGGCTTAGCAAGTTGTACACTCCTTGCAGCCCCAGGGTCTGAGAATCGAATCCCAGCCCTGGCTTGTGCCAACCCATATGCTGAACTGGGATGTGGCCCCAGTTCAATTCTCGCCAAGGCGAGCCTCCCATGCTGGAGATCCCCATCCTGGTTCCCACCCTGTACAGGCCCCCAGCCTACCTGTGTGGAATGAAACTATGACAAAAACTGGTGACATGCAGCTATGGAGACTGCTCTGGGCCCTCCCGCTTCTCTCTGTCTCTGTCAAAAATAATAAAGCAAATCTTTAAAAAATAAAAATAAAACCGTATTAGTGAGTGGCAAGTGACAATTAAGGTGCACTGGTGGCAGGCTTTATAGTGGTGAGTTGTATAATTATTTCATTGTATAGTACAATGTAATAATAATAAAAATAAAGTGTACAATTAATGTAGTGCACTTGAATCATCCCAAAATCATCCTCCCCCACCCTATCCCCACCCTTCAGCCCCCAGGCCCCATCCATGGAAAAATTGTCCTCCACAAAACTGGTCCGTGGTGCTAAAAAGGTTGGGGACTGCTGCCCACGGGCCCTGCTAGCCTTGTCTCTGTCACTCGGGGCCATTCAGACATTACTGAACTCTGATTGTCTCTTGGTTTTCTGATGCCATTGGTTCTCCTACAGGGTGATTGGAATGTTGGGGGATGGTTACCAAGTGTTAACCCTTAGTAAAGAGAATTTCTTTTTCTGTTGTTTTTAAAGGCACGAAAGAATTACTGATGTTCTTGATCAAAAAAATTATGTGGAAGAACTTAACCGGCATTTAAGGTAGGGCTGGCTCCTTTTTTCAGGTCACAGTTCATTCTCAGTACCCAATAATTGTTTCATGGAACTTTTTTGAGTTGCATATATTTACAACTTTTTTTTCCAAACCACAAAAAAAATTATCATGCCATTCTGACATGTACAGACTGGAGAATTACGGTTTCTTGATAAAGAGCTTTTGGATATTCTTTGGTTCTTTGTTTTGTGCAGTTATACAATTTAGAGAGTAAGTAAATAAAACCTTGAATGTCCATCCCTTACCCCACAGCCACTTGGTTGGAAGTCACTGCCATGGAAAGCTCTGCAAATCAGCACACTTGTATGCTGGGCCAGACCTTAGAGCAGTTCAGTAGCCACAACAGCGTCTTTCTCCTGATTTTGTATTGTAATTCTAAAGCTGCTGTTGTGTCTCATGAAGTACGTGTCACTGGAGGTGCTGGTGAGGACTAGAGGTTGTCGATGTTGGGAGGTGCTGGACCACCTCAGACAGTGCCATGCACATTAGTGCTTCACACAGCAGCCACTCTGGCCCAAAAGCCAGTGAAGCAGGCAAAGAAGGAACTGGCGTGGTCCTCAGAAAGCACCGAGCAAAATGCTGGTCTGAGCTCTCCTCAAGTTTGGTGTTGGCTGTTATTCTGAAAGAGAGGTTTTTGTTTATGGAGAGTTTTTGTAAGGAATAGATGTTGAATTTTCTCAAATTCCTTTTGGAATCCATGAAGGTAGATTGTGACTTCTATCCCTTAATCTCTCGATGTGATATATTTTATTAATGGATTTTTTCATCCTGAGCCATTCCTGTATCACAGGAACAAACTTTGCATGGTCACATTTAGCTGTTCTCTTAACATGTTACCTGACCTAATTGTTGAGTAGTTCTTTCCATGGAGCGTGGTATCAGGGTTATGCAGGTTCCCAAAGTGAATTAGGGAGCTTTGCCTGGCTTTTGTGTCTGGGAAAACCTTTCAGTGCATGTTTGTTCCTTGGAGCTTGGAACCTGTATGGAGGTAGGACCTCGCCAGTGTCTCAGTGTTTCCTCAGCTGTTAGTTCATCTAGGTTTTCTTCTCTCAGGATCTGTTTTGTTTTATTTTGTTTTGGTAATTTATATTTTCTAAGAAAAAATAAAATTTTATTAATATTTTCTGTTATATATTTGGTATAGGACTGACAATTGTATACCCTTAAACTTTTCATTTTCTCCATATCTTTTGTTTTGTTCCCTTTTTCATTTTGTGTTGTATTTTTATTTTTCTCCCACCCAACTTATTTGAGGAGTGGGGATGTGAATCAGACAGTTTTATGGAGTGGCTTTAGGAGAGGGTTGTAGGGCTGGAAGGACAATGAGATCCACTGTCCTTGGCCTGGCTGGGATCGTCCAGCTTCACAGTTGTCAAGAAGCCCCCACCAGTTCCTGAGCCCTGACTCGTTAGCCTGGCGTGTTCCTGTGCCCCCTCGAAGGCCAAAGCGCCTATTGTCCAAGAGTAGGCTGTAGCCACACTGCCTGGGTCTAGATTCTGGCACCCCTTCACAGGGATATGAACTTGAGGTTTCCAGTGTAAAGTTAGTTTTCTTGTCTAAAATAGGTTAACAATAAGATTTACCTCACAAAATTATGGGGAGGATTATGTGAGTCAATGCATTTAAAGTGCTTAAAACAAACATAAGCACATTGTCCAAAAAGAAAGGTAGTTCTGTTATTGCTGTAGTTATCAATATTATAGTATTGTTTATAAAGTCTGCTTTAGCTTTTTACATATTTTTCCGTGTAAAAGGAGTACATATTACTTGAATATTTGGAAAATGGGGCAAAGTATACAAATAATTAAAAATCACCTTTGATCCTACTACCAGAAAGTACCAATATCTTGTTATGAATATTACTGTAGATATATGACTGCCAACACATTTTGGTTCCCATTTATTGTGTTGGGGGGAAAAGTATTTTTTTTCCAGTTAACTAAAAAAATGGGTAGGATATTTTGCAGAGCAAACATTGAAAACTTTTAAATTAATGTATATAAAAATACATACATATATATATTAGAATCCTTATCTCGAGTTAACTGGAGCCCTTTGACTCCATGCCATACAGGAAATCTAGGCATCTCTATTCTTACTGTTTACTGGTTGGGAAAACAGTCAGCTTTTGTAAATTCACATTTACTCAATTGTGTTTTCTATAGCTGCACAGTTGGGGATCTTCAAACCAAAATAGATGGCTTGGAAAAGACTAATTCAAAGCTTCAAGAAGAGGTTTGTAACTTACTGAAATTCTTAGAATAGAATAGCCCAAGGTTAAGATAAATGATGTAGTCTGTGTGCGTAACCAGAGCTGCTCACTGGTCAAAAGGGAGATTGCTGACCTTGGTTGAGCTGCACCTGGGACAGGCGCCCTCAGAATGTATTTTCTGCCGCGTGCAGGGCTCCCACAGCCCAGTGCAGCTAACCATGAGCCGGTTCTCAGTGACCTCACTGGAAAAGTCCAGCTCCTGTAGTGAACATGCTCTCCTCGCCCCCGCTTCTCTGTGGTGTGGTGCGCCTCCCTGCTGCCCACAGGCACGGGTTCTGTTCCGAGATCAGAGCACTGCTGCCTACCCCTTCTGTGTTTTGGCCTCTCAGGAGCATGGAACCAGTCTCCCCAGTGTGGTCTTTCTCTGCTTTCTCACTAGGAAGAGAGAGAATGAAAGGACAGGAAGAAGGAGGGCTGAGGCCGAGGAAGAAAGCTTGCTGCCAGCTGCCCGGCAGTCTCCTTGGTGAACACATCTTTTCTCCTGTTAGCAGGAGGGGGGTTGCTCAGCCTTTCTGAGGCTTTTCACAGGTAGCGGTTCCCGGCTGTTTGGGCCTTCCCGCTAAGTCTCACTGGGGAGGAAGAGGGCTGTGAGAGGGGGCCAGAGAATTGGGCCCCCGCCGTGTGGTTACGGCAGAGAGTCCCAGAGCACCCCTTTGTGATGATGGAGGACCGGCTTAGGGCTCACTTTAAACTGACTGCTCTCTCCTGAGGGGCCATCCCTAAAAAAGCATTCAGGAAAGGAGCTCAGATTTGTGAGAGGAGAAGGAAATTCAAAGGTGGCATTTATAGATAGGGTCACAGCAGAGGCCTCACCACACTTAGAACTGGAGGACTCCATTCACCGTGGGTGGGTGAGCCTCTGGGCCTCAGTTTAGGTGGCAAGTGTTTGAGTTCTCATCTCCAAATTGGATGATAGTCCATACCTTGCACTCCTGTTGTCAAGATTACATTAGATTAATATATAACTATGCTTAATACAACACTTGGTGTGTGGAAGGCACTCAAGAGATGGCAGTGCTTTGAATGAAGGTGTGATTTAGCTTTTGAAACTGAACAACTGGCTTATTTTTTCCTTAAAAGCAAACATTTATAATAGAAACTGTTTTAGAAAAAAGTAAACCTCTCCTCAGGGTGTGCTCTCTACATCCTCAGAGAGTAGAATGGGAATTAGCTTAGGGGTTCTGCCTGCGTCTTCCTTTGTGACAGCTAAAGCCTTAAAGTTTCCTGTTGGGGAGTGGCAATTATGTTTAGAAACACCGGTCCTGTGTTCTGAGTCAGAGTGGACTCAGGCACTGTTGACTAAGAGCAGCTCAGGGCTTGTAGGCCCTTATGTGAGTGCATGATGCTGAGAGCAAAGCCAAGTACCAAGGGCAGATGTCTTGCTGCTTTCTCCTTCTCCACCTCACTACCTCTCTCCAGGCTGTGTTCAGAAGCTGGATAAGGAGGGGATAGTTCGTTTATTTACCCTCTCTTGATAGCCTCTCTTCAACAGGTCTATGAAAGCATCCTGCTTCTGTAGATTTTTTTCTAAATTATAACTCATTCCAGGAGAGGAAGATGTTCTTCCTCAGGCACGTCTTTAATGGTGTGGTTGTAATTCCTACCCCAGAATTCTTTAATTCTTTTTCTCATAATAAAATATCCTTTTGTTCATTGGCTAGAAAAATGGAAGAGAATGAAAAATCAGAAACAAAAAGCCCATAATCCCTTGGCTTAAGAGGCAGCTCTTTTTATCATGTGATCTATATAGTCCCCATCTATTCTTAAGCATTTTTAACATAATTTATTTTTTTTAATTAGGGGTGAGAACATACTATGTAACTATTTTATTTCTATATTGATATAAATATGTTCTCAAGTTATTAAAAGCTTTTGTAAGCATTTTAATAACTACATTATTCTGTTTTATGCTTCCACTATAATTAATTAAACCATTTCTCTAATATTGGACATTCAGGCTGTTTCTTGTATATTGTGTACATAAATCTTTGCCCACATTATATAGTATGCTATCATTTTTGTCAAAAGAGAAAATTTGTGGAGGGTAGAGATGGCTAGGGGCAGGGATGGGAGAGCAAATTTACTATATACATTGTTATATTTTTGGAATTTTGTACCATGTGAACATATTAGCTATTCAGAACAAGGAAGTAAAATAAGAAATAAAATATCAAATATGTGAAAATAAATTGTCAGTTGTGAAGATGCCAAATGTTAGATTTTAATTTGAACAGTAAGAATCATTTTGCTAAGAAGTATAAAAATCTTTCTTAATCAGCTTTCAGCTGCAACAGACCGGATTTGTTCACTTCAAGAAGAACAGCAACAGTTAAGAGCACAAAATGAATTAATTCGTGAAAGAAGTGAAAAGAGTGTAGAGGTAAGATAATTGACCTCACAGTTGGGTGGCACATTTCTCACTCAGACATGTCTATCACAACTCTCAGGCTCAGAGGTTAATAATGACCTAGTCCTCAGAAAGTGCTTCCTGCTGTTGTGCCCTCCCTTGTCACTCTCAGGCCACCTAGACCACTTGGGATTTCCCAAGCTCACTGTTCCCTCACCTCTGGGCCTTTGCATGTGAAAGTTCCTGAATATTCTTCAACTTGAGCTTACATGCCAGTTCCTCTGTGATGCTGTCCCTAGTGCCTACTAGTGAGCCTGGGCCCTCCTCCCATGTCCCCATAGCTCTTTGTACCTCCTTCTTTTGTAAAATCTATTTGCTGTTTTATAGAGTTGCTGGCTTGCAGCTGTCTCATCTGATGTCTTGAGGGTAGAGACAATATCTGATTTCTCACAGGATGCATCTAGTGCTAAAACTATACTCGAGGATGCTGGGATGGCTCAGTGGGTTGAGCGCTAACCTGGCAGCTGTGGAGTCTTGAGGATTGAATCCTGGCACCACCTTGTGGACTCATGCCAAACCGGAGCGTACTTCCCATAGGGGAGGCCCCCAGTTCGGTTCCGCCCTACATGGCCCCATTTCCACCTATGGAATGAAACTATGTTGAACCTAATGATGTGCAGCTGTGGAGACTGCTCTGGGCACTCCCCCTTCTCTCTGTCTGTCTTTCTATCAAACAATAAAATAAACCTTTAAAAATAAAAATACGCTCAATACATACTGAATGATGGATTGAATGGAGGCCTTTCTGACTAAGAACAATTGTTCTATTTTATTTATTTATTTATTTATTTATTTTTTAAGATTTATTTTTATTGTTTTTTGACACAGAGAGAGAGAGAGATACAGAGACAGAGAGAAAGGGGAGGGCCCCGAACAGTCTCCATAGTTGCACATCATTGGTTTTTCCACATAGTTTCATTCCACAGGTGGGCGGGGCTGCACAGGGCAGGAACCTGGCCGGGGTCTTGCCCCGGGGAGAACTGAACTGGGGGCATTCCCCAGTTCAGCATATGGGTCCTCACAGGCCGGGGCTGGGATTCGATCCTCAGTCCCTGGGGCTGCAAAGTGAGCACTTAACCCACTGAGCCATCCCAGCTTCCCCCAATTGTTCTATCTTAAAGAGAAGTAGAATTTTCTGAAACTAAATTTTCTTTTAAAAAGTCTATTGGCTTGTTCTCATCCTGAAGTTCAAAGGTATTTCAAAATATTTTTTAATATTTAATATTTATTATGCTTAAAAGTAGAAATTGTGCCATATTTTTACAAATTATGGTAAATTTTTTAATATTTTATAGTTAGTTTGCTCCCTATAAGCAAACCTTTCCTTGATGTTCTTGTTGGATACAGATAACAAAACAGGACACAAAAGTTGAGCTGGAGACTTACAAGCAAACTCGACAAGGTCTGGATGAAATGTATAGCGATGTGTGGAAGCAGCTGAAAGAGGAGAAGAAAGTCCGTTTGGTGAGTCATTAGAAAGGACTCCCCAAAAGCCCCTGTAAATTATTTCTGTCAGCACTTTTCACATAAGTTCTTAAACCTACTGATACTTACAGGAAGTCTAAAATTGTCCCTTAAAAGAAAATGCTGTGTTTACCACTTAGTTCTGCATTGTCGGTTATAACTTTCCAATTTTATAAGCCTTTTCCAGGGCTTGCTGTGAAACCAGGTACTTGGTCTCTCTGATAGTGCATTTCCCTCAGTCAGAGCTTCTGTCTGATCTTTTATTTCTACCTAATTTACACATCACTGGCCATTGTTTTTATCAAACACATTCTTGCACCTGCTTCACTTCTCTGCTTCTTTGCCTGGATGTGAAGAACATGTGTCCTGATTTATCCAGGACAGAACCTTTTCAAAATGATTACACCTTTATTCCCATAAATTAGCAAATAGTTTCATTCCAGAAACTCTTAACATTTCAACATCAAAGGGCTTTAGTACTAAAACACAAGACACACTCTTCAGACCATACACCCTGTTCTTACAGTTTGAAGAATATTGTTGCTGGATCTCTGGGTTCATATTGCCACCTAACCAACTCTCTGTTGACTTGATGCAGAGCCAGTTTTCATTATGAAATGAGAAAGGGGAAAAAACTTAACCTAGTTATGTGCCAGGCAGACTTTTCTACATCTTCCTAGCCTATTTTGACCTTCAGTTTATAAGATACAACCCCAGTTAAATTCATTTCTGTGATCTACTTTAGTAATATTTTCCTTGTTCCTATCCTTTTAAGGAACTAGAGAAAGAACTGGAGTTACAAATTGGAATGAAAACTGAAATGGAAATTGCAATGAAGTTACTAGAGAAGGACACCCACGAGAAGCAGGACACTCTAGTCGCCCTCCGCCAGCAGCTGGAAGAAGTCAAAGCAATTAATCTGCAGATGTTCCACAAAGTTCAGGTGGGAATTGGCTTTGTGTCCATGTCACAGCTTGGTTTCCTGCTGTGTCTGCAGTGCTGGGACTTGTCACAGGCTCTCTCTCAGTCTTCCATCATTCCTGCAGTAGAGAATAGACACATCTATGAGGTCATAATACATGTCAAACTTGGTCCTAGGCCCTATTACATGTTATTACATTTACGTTATTTGAGTCTCCCAGCAATCCCTGAGAATAGTTTATAAAATGGGGAAAATTTAAGTGACAAGGCAGAACCAAGTGGCTCAATCACATGGCCCTGGGGCACAGTTGAAAGTGCTCCAAAGCTGAATTCTTGTACCTGGGCTGGCTCCCTGCTGCTTGCTTCTTTTTTTTTTTTTCTTCAGTTTCTCATTGTCTGCCCCAGAAATGGAGAAGTAAATCAATGCTACAAGTCAGTATTGTCTTTTCAAGGTTTGCTATGAAGTCCATCTTGCTCATTCTCCAGCCACACAACAAGCTGCTTGCCTCACCTGTCATTTCAGAGTGCTCAAGGGAGCCAGCCCAGAAAGAACCCGTCATGGCAGAGTTCGAAAGATAGCATCCAAAGAAAATCATAATGCTTCCTTGCCCAGAAGCTCTCCAGAAGGATACCATTCTGGGTCCTTCTCAAAACTTTTTTTTAAGATTTATTTTTATTGGGGAAGCCGGGATGGCTCAGTGGGTTAGGCGCTCACTTTGCAGCGCCGGGGACCGAGGATTGAATCCTGGCCCCGCCTGTGCGGAACCATATGCTGAACTGGGAGCTCCCCCTGTTCAGTTCTCTCTCTGTCTCTGTATCTCTCTCTCTCTCTCTCTCTCTCTCTCTCTC
>PVKE010049690.1:0-11190 GCA_004027555.1 Craseonycteris thonglongyai | reverse complement strand
TCTCGTTAAGAAAACTCAATGAAAAAATTCATCACTGTGTACATGATTGCATTTATACATACATATGCCATAATGTATAAAATTGGGAGTTTAAAGAGACATGCTTTTAGAAAAGTGTCATGTCTTAATACAAAAATATATTTTCTATTTTCCTGAGTTCAACTTTTAAAATGCAATGTTGTTTTCCACTTGGGAAATTGTCTTAAAACCTTTATTTTCCTGTAAATCACATACTGTTGCAATCAGTTGTGAAATAAGCAGTATCTTTGTAATTATTAGTAATAAGGTGTCTAGCTACAGAATTGATAACTTGATTCATGTCTTGCCAAGGTGAGATGACCTTGTCAGAAAATAGTATTTTCTACAAAAATGTCCTTATCTCCATGTTACAGTATAATATTTTCAAGTTGATACTTTTTTCTGTCCTAGGACATCAGGTCTACAAAATCCCTGTGAACCTTTCAGATTTACTTGGCAGGGTTGGGGGTGGGGGTGGGGGGTTGACAGTGACTATATTATTCCATAAAGTGAAAACTAGGCTGCCACCTTTGAACTATGAAATAAGTTGTCCTGACCATAACTCTAGCTATCCCAAAACCTTTTGCGTGCACCTGCATAAATGTTCCATGGGAAAAGAGCAATGTAACATAAATTGTGATCTCCTCAGTCATAGCCTGGAGAGAACTACGTAAGCAAGTGCAATTCCTTTTCATGATGTGCAGTGTTCTTTCATGTAAATATCAGTCTTTCTATATTTGTGATACGAGGCTGATGCTAGATGACAGCCTATTTGAAATTCAGAGCTCTCTTCCATCTCATTAATTGATATTTTAAATGTTACTTGATTCTTTAAATCATCATTATTTATTTTACCTGAGTAAAGTTGAGTACCCTTATAATAATCACAATACATCTATTTGCTAAAGCAATAAAAATACAATTCACAGGCAGCATAAAAAGTCATATAAATCTTTACTGTTGATTTTCTGAAAGTGGCAGAATAGAGAGAATCACAACCTGAAATCAATTTTAATAATTTGTTTTTCTTCTCTAAAATATGACATTACTTGGAAGTTTTTCAAGTTAATTTTCGTCTCCTTCTTTTTCAACTTCTCAAAGAACTTCTACTTGCCTGATTCACATACCTCAGAGGTTTTTTTCTCTAAGGCTTTACTCATTTAAATTAATCTTTTATAACTTCCCTGACTTAAGCACATGTACTCATTTTCTCTCTTAACATGACAAAAATCGAACCTATGTAATTTTTATTAAAGAGGATGGGCAGAAAATGGAAAATTGCATTTACTTCAAAGTGTTTTTTTTATCTAATTTTGTTTAGTTTTATCTAAACTACCTAAACTTAACATATTTCATGTAGTAATAGTATTACCCAGAAAGTGGTTTTTAAGGAACAGACCCATTTGGCATAAAGCATACAAGGACTGTCTGGGAAAAAATTAGCATTGAATGTGTCTACTTTTCATAATATGTGGCTGGATACTTTCCAGACAGCCCTTGTATAATTGTTACCTTTTACCAACATTTCCATATTTCCTCTGTGCTCCCAACCATTTTATTTCTGCTCTCTGTTTCTATGAATTCAACTTTTATTTTTAGAGTCTACGTATAATTGATATCATACAGTACTTGTCTTTCTTTGTCAGGTTTATATCACTTAGCATATTGCCCTACAAATTCGGCCATATTATTTCAAATGACAGGATTTTCTTCTTTCTCATTGCTCAGTTATATTTATTTCATTGTGTGTGTGTGTGTTTGTGTGTGTGTGTGTGTGTGTGTGTGTGTGTGTTTGAGTGTATCAATCACATCTTATTTGTTTGTTCACGGACAGTTAAGTTTTTTCATGCCTCTGCTATTGTGAATAATGTCACAATAATAATGGGAGTACATATAATTATTCAAGATAATGGTTACATTTTCTTTAAATTTATACCCAGAAATGGGATTTCTGGATCACATAGTATTTATTTTTTTAATTTTTTAAAGAAAACTGCACACTGTTTTCCATAATGCTTGGATCAGTTTACATTCCAACCAACAGTATACAAGTGTTCCTTTTTCTTTACACCCTAAACAGCATTTATTATCTATTGTCTTTTTAATAATAGGAATTGAACAAGTGGAAGGTGATATTTCATGGTGGTTTTGATTAGCATTTCCTTGAGAATTAGTGATGAGCACCTTTTCAAGTACCTATTGGCCATTTGTATATCATTTTTGGAAAAAATGTCTATTCAGGTCCTTTGCCCATCAGATTATTTATTTTTTAGCTATTGAGTTATATGGGCTTTTGTATATTATGTTTTAGATATTCACACCTTATCAGATATGTGTTTTGCAAGTATTTTTTTTTCCCAGTACCATAGGTTGTCTTTTCATTTTGTTGATTGTTTCCTTTGATAAGCAAGTGCATTTAAGTTTGATGTAGTTCAACTTTATTTTTGCTAATATTGGCTTTGCTTTTGGTGTCAAATCCAAACGAAAATCATTGCCAAGACCAATGTAAAGAGGCTTTTTACCCTTTGTTTTCTTCTACAAGCTTTATGGTTTCATGTCATACTTGTGCATCTTTAATCCATTTTGAACTTGCTTTTATGTATGGTGGAAAATGGTGGATTAGATTTTTGACCTAGATAATTCTTAGCTCTTCAATCTTGAGCAAATTATTTATTTTTTTTTGTATCTACGATTTCTCATTTTTATAATGATGTAATCACTAACTAAGGAAAATATTCATGTCTTTTTTATATGTTTATTGGATTATTTTCTTTCCCCCTCTTTTCAAAAAATGTACTTTGAAAATATCTCCTACAATATAGTCATATTTTTATATTACTTCTTCATATTTTAGAACACAAATTTAATATCCTAATTATGTATGTATAGGTATGAAATAATTTTATCATGAACCATGAAGTAGATCCTAGATTGTTAGCTGAAGGGCATGAAAAAATAAAATAAAGCTAGGTTATAAATATTTTGGAAATAAGCCGAAAGAAAGCCTAAAGAAAATGCCACCAGCAAGATCACCAATTTGCAGTAACTCATGATTCATTAATTTTCATGTAACAAAGTTAAAATAATTGGCCTATCAGATTAATGAATAGCTCACATTTTAATAAGAATGGTGTGTTTCTGCACACTACCACTCAAGAACAAGTTTTCCTGCAATACATATGGCTTGTTCATATATCTAGCTTTTTATTTTAGATTTCAATGGTCTACACAGTTTATATCCAATACTAACATTAATATCTTCATTGCTTCAGGAGCACCTAAAATTGAATTTATGGTGAATGACCTTTTGATTTTCTTAAAGAGGTAAACGTATGAACAAAGTCATTATTTTAAAAAATTAGGTAACTTATTGAATAGAAATTGTTTCTATGAATATATAAAAAGTTTGTAAATTTATAGATACTGGAATTAGAACGTCAAGATATTTATATAAATATGGTATTAATGTAGTCTAACTAGATAGAAAAGTACTCAGAATGTATTCCATCAAATGTTAGTTTTAAGCTTGAAATAATGACTGTTATTTAAGAGGCTGTAAGTTACTTATAAAATATTTTTGTATTTATCAAGGAAAACCCTTTGCAAAGTTTGATTTCTAAAAACACTGTAACAATTAGTGTCACTTTTGTAATGAATTATCATATGGATTTTACATTTTATTATGAGAAAATAGTTATAAAATGATACATGCTCATTAGAAAAGATGAATAGAATACGCTACTAACAAGAAGTCTAATAAAGAAAAATCCTGACATTCAGTCATAACTTTTCCAGATAAATATTTTTAGTATTCTATTCATGTCTGAATGTTTCTTCAGTTGTATATAGAAAGATCATTTAGTCACTAAATGATTGCATCGCTTACTGCCGTGTATGTGTATTTGTGTAAGCTTTGCCCTATGCATGAATTAACTAGTACAGTATTCAAAATAAAAATGAGATGTAAAGCACTGTAAAGAATCTGAAAGTTTACTCAACTGTCCGAATTACAAGTTAGACTACCACAATTCCATAAATGCTGGCAGAATACAAGAGACAACTGAGCGTACACAAGGGACTTATTTATTGATGGCACAGCAGACACCACAAGCTTTATGTTTGTTCACATTATCCTATTCTCTCAGTCCTCTGCAGTAACGAAGAACAGGTAAGTGAACCCTGCACGTGCTGTGTGTTTGAATCTCAGCTGGAAAAATTTAAGTTTAGGAAACCTCAATCTTTTATAAGGCAGCTGCTAGAAAACATGCCCAACTTATGGCCTGAAGGGAGACTAGATATTATCCCCTTGATCCCCACTCTACTCAACAGCAAATAGTTTTGCCCTGGAATAAGATATTCTTGGAAAGATACATAGTCTGGAACAAAGGTATCCATATCTCTGTGCACAGGACTTGCAGAAACATGAGAGACCCAAAGAAGATTATCTTCCAGCACAATGAAGTAGTTTTAACAAAACTAGGCACAGAGGACACCCTTCCCCAGAAATTTGGAAATGGGAAAAAGAGGATTAAAATTTTCTGATCTCATCTATTTAATACAACACACAAGCAAAATTGGGAGATCCAATTTGTCTACATTTTTACTTTATATATTACAATTATAATAAGCCAAATATTGGAATAAGATTTTGAATATAGATTTTCTTGTGTGTTTCACTGTTAAAATAATACTGCCAAATTAGGTACAGTTTTTTGTATACTTGTCTTTTATTTTAAACCAAATTTCTAGAAACACAGGTTCTACAAGCTATGAGAGTACACATTTTTCAAAGTCTGCACTCCTGCTACTCAGTTTTCTACTTATCTGAATTTACTTGATATGCTGAGAGATAAAGATTTGATAAGTAGTACCTCCTTGGTTTTGTTTCTTTGGGATTCTCCACTTTTGCTTTGTATATTTCTATTTTCTCTAATATCATATGTTAAAGTTTATTAAAAACTCTACTGTGGTGTAGTCTCCTTACTTTAATAGGTAATTCAACTTCACTTTTTTTTATTTTTGTTGAAGAAGGTGTAAACTGCTTTAACAAAGACCTCTCAAAATAATTTGGTCTAAAAAAATGTAGATCTTTATTTCTCTGTGTTATAACTTGTTCAGATTTGTGGAGCACCTTCGGTTCATGATGTCATTCAATCATTGCTTTCCCCTTCCCTCCAAACTTTTTATTATTTTTTTTGTAGGATATTGTTCCCCAATCCAGGAGTCACAACAACTATTTTACCTGCCAGTCTTAGAAGTACAATATGCCATTGGGTTATATAACTACCTATCCAAATGTATCTGCAATGAAGGCTGGTAAATATCATCTAGATGACCAGTCATGTAACAAGCTACAATTCTGTTGATATATCAGAAGGAAAAATGTAGCAAGTATCACACATATATATTTATATTGGAATTGTTTTATTAAATTGAAACAATATATAGATATAAGTGAGATTATAATAAGCATATGTTGTACAACTTTTTTCCAATACATTTTTTCCATTTTTTCCATTTTTTCCATATTAGTATATATACACCTAAATCACTCAAATGCTTTAATAGTTTTTCACACAACTTAATCCAAAATTTTGCTATTACAAAGAATTTTTTAGTGAAAAATTTGTTTATATTGCTGTGGAGTAATGCAATTATATAGTGAGATTTATTTCTAGACATAGATTTGTCTAGTCAATTATATACATTTTGGGGCATACTGAACCACATTTAAAAATTATTATTCAAAAATGTATCCATCAATGTTTATTCTTCCATGTATTATATTCTGGTAAAGATAAAAGATTAATACTCTCTTACTTGCTCCCACCTCTACCTCCTCACTACCAACTAATTAGTTTTCTATTTTCACATATGCATATTTAAAATGACATAATGCTTGATGTTGTTTTATAATTTATTGCATATATTCTTGCAATAATAATTACCACAATTTAGGAGGTATATACGTAAATGCATCAATATTCACTGCAAGAACTTTGATACTGAGAATATCCTATTCATCTTTTGATTGGTGAGATTATATATACAATTATTTTATGAAATGGTAAAGTGATTATAATTCTAAATTTTTGTATATTTGAGATGCCTTCCTATTTCTTTATTTTTATTTTTATTTATTTATTGTTTTTTTGTTCTTTGAGAGAAGATGAGAGAGAGAGAAGGGGGAAGGGCCCAGAGCAGTCTCCATAGTTGTACATTATTAGTTGTGACATAGTTTCATTCCACACAGGTGGATGTGGGTCAAAGCAGGGCAGGAACTAAACTGGAGCCTCTCAAATGGGAGGTGAGAATCTTAACTGCCATCCCAGTGGTTATGAGTTGTGCTTCAGTTCAGTACATGGTGCATGGACTGGGGCTAGTACTTCATCCATGTACCTTATGGTTGCAAGGCAAGCAAACACTCAACCTGTTGCGCTATCCCAGCATTCTCAACCTTCCCTTCCTATTGCTTTTATGTAAATATAGGTAAATTTCAGTCAAATGTCTTTACCATAACAAAAGTAGAAAGAGGTCCTTGGAGCCATCTGTTCTTGCTCAAGACCCCCTTCCCTCTCTCGGAACTGTACTTTTCTCTGTCAGTAAACTATTGTTTCACCTCTGTATAAAAACACACACAAAAGTAGAAAGATACTATTTATAGTGTTTTCTTTATATTAGGTTTAATTTTTCTCTGGGTAATTTATAGAATCTTTCTTCAATGTTAACAACTAATTAATTTTATACATGTTAATGTAGATCAATATCTGTTATTTTTTCTAGTGTTGAAATTATAGATGTTTATTGTCTTTGTTTATTTTTAAAAGATTATTTCTATAATTTTAGTGAATGCATTTTTGTCTTCCATTTGTTGTTTTCTTCACGATATTGATTATTCATATGTTGGATCATCTTCTCCTGCTCTCATAATCCACCCATTTTGTTGTGTTTTTAAATACTTTTTTACGTTTTCTGTTTTCTTTCCATTTTGTATAATGTTTTCTTTACTTAATATGGTATCCATTTTGCTGTTTTTGTCTTCTGCTTAAAAAAAAATATATTTTCTGCAATGTCATTGTTTTTTAATAAGTTATAAACCCCACTTTTAATTTTATATTTTGTTTTTTTTCTTCACCTTCATTAAAAATTATATTTTCTTTAATTTACAGGCTCTGTAATACATACTGAATGTAATGTTTCTTTAACAAAATTATTACTCTTAATCATCTTTGATTTGGTGCTTTCTTCCTGTTTACTATTCCTCCCCACCGCTCCACGCCCCCCAAAAAAATGTTGGTAGAATGGTCTAGAACTTCTTTACATTTTAGTATGGTACAATTTTAAGTAAATAATGTACTTGTCAGGACAGATGTACATGGATTAAATATTTTATGGAGCTATTAAAGCATCACCAATTTTTAGGGAGAAATTTCAGATAATGGTTGATAAATACTCAAGTCTGAGATGTCTATCTTATCATAGTTTTTATTTTCTTCCAGTTTTTAAGCCTCATTATTAGGAGGCAGCTCTGTTGAACAGGGAGCAAGGCAACCCATGGGAGTGAACATCAATAAGTGTTTGTTTCATTTCTCTATGCTAAGGCAAAACTAGTCAGTCTCTTGAAATATGAAATAACTAATATTAATTGAAAAATCAGCATATATTTTTTTCCTCATAAGTGTTTGTCATCTGTAAAGAAAGAGTGGATTTCTCTTGGCATCTTGCCCATTGTTAGTAGAAATACTGAGTTAAAAAAGAAAAATAGTTTTGAAGAGTTTAACATTTGTCATTTTTCTCACTGACACCATTAATTTCCATAAGTGGCCTAGGTTGCAGTCAAATTTTCTACTCTTGTGTGGTCCAACTTTCCTTTAAAAAAAGTTTTCATTTCATTTTATTTATTTATTTTCCTTTTTACCTTTCCAAAAGAGATACTGTGTTTTTGGAAACCTTCAAGCATCTTCTCTACTTGTTTATAACAATACTGTATAGCATTTCTAAGTGAGAAAATTGTGTGTCTTCTCATAGAGTGTTCTTTCAAATCGGTTCAAGTTAAATTTTTATATATGTGGTACTCTTCAAAGACTGTAGGGAGGCAATTTTTAGCATATATGAATATTTCTACTTTATTTTTGTTTTATATATATATATTTTAGTTTTGTGAACTAATATGATTTCAAACTGACATCTTCTTGAAACTTAGTGCATTAAATAAATTCAGAGATTTTTATTATTAATGACAATATGAATGGATTTTGATATTATCATGCTAAGTAAAGTAAGTCAGGCAGAAAACATCAAGAACCATATAATTTCTAAAAAGGAATATATAGATAATCTTTTATAGAATTGTATACTTGAAACTTATATAATTTTGCTAATCAATGTCACCCCAATACATTTAATTAAAAATAAATGAGTTGGATAGTGATACATATAAAGATAACTAAATGTTATTTTTATGAATACCTTTGTTTAATTAAAGTATATCAGCAGAATAATTTTTCTCTGGAGACCAAATTTTTAATATGTTGGAGATTTATTAAAATATTTTATTGCTAATATATAAATCTTATTCTGTATGAAAAAAATGAAACATGCCACTCAATTGACTTTATATTTAAATCAAAATTTTTATAACCACAATCATATCAAAATTGTTTTAAAGTATTCACTCTTAAAATTTGGTATTTAATAGTTTTATGCTAGGGTTTGTGTTGCGAGACAGCTCTTCAAGGATCCCTCTATGCACACCTTGCACAGAGCATGATCTTTGTCTTTCTTGGGATGTTTACATAACAAACAGCCTTGGACAGTAGATATAGTGTCTCTCTCAGCAGCAAAGAACAAGTTTGTTTACCGTTCAGTGTAAATAAGAAAAATGCCACCTTGTAAGGTAAGTTTGCATCCCATTATAAAAGATTTGGGTTTCCAAGCTAAGGGTTCCATGGCTGTGGCATAAACCCACTTTATGAGCTCCATTCACCTAGATCACTCTACATTACCCTCGTGGGACTTGAGGAGCAAGTGTAACAAAAATATGAAACTCATACTGCAAGCTGAGCTATGAGTATAATTGAATTCTTTCTCTTTGACCATGTCTCTTCATTAAACCATCCTACATTAAAATTGGTATATAAACATTTTAGCTTGTAAGCAATCAACTTGCAAGACTTTTGAAGTTCTTGAAAGTATTAAAAAACTGTTCAATGGTAGTGTTATTTAATCACATATTTCATAATAACAATTTTTCCAACCAATTTTATCTACCAGTAAAATATTGTTTTTTTCTCTTCAAGAGTTGCTTAAAACATTGATTTAGCTTTTAAGATTTTACTGCACCTAAAGCACTTACTCTCCACAGAGCTGGTTAGTTTTTCTTCAAACATTTTTATACTTGGAATGCTTGAATTTATCTTTTTAAATATTTACATCTGTAGCTACATGTGCATACAGAGCATAGCATTAAATAGTCAATAGAAGTTTACTAAATAAATAAGTGAATAATGGATGCACTTTTTGATTTTGTGTTCTTATATGGTTCCAGATAGTATAAACTTGAAGAACCCAGAGTTCAACAGAAAGAACTTTGGAAACAGTTATTACATGGGAGCACTTACATGTTTCTTGAGGTGACATATTTTTCCAGACTTATTGAAATATTTTATTTAAATATGCTGAGTCTATCCTTGACAAATTATGAACTAAAACATAAATTAATCAATGTATATATATATATATATATATATATATATATATATATATATACACACACACACACAATTATTAATTTACATTTTATTAAGTTTAAATTTTTGGCTTTCTGAAGATATTTTATATAACAATATGTATGTATACATGAGTATGTTTAGCTGTCTTGGCCCCACACTGAACATATTGATTAAATGAATTCTTATGCTTGAATTTAGAGAACCATAAGGTTGTAATCATAAAGGATTGAAACTAGTAGGCTCTTTTCTGTATTTTATCTACGTGGAAAGAATATTTGAAACTTACATTTTTTTCTCTGCTTCATAAAAACTTTCATCTTAGAGAACTGTTCCACCTTTCAGAGACTTTTTTTTTGGAGTAAAAATTGTCTAAGTATGTTTGAAGCTCAGGTACTTTGGAAGATAATGGCTATTCTTACTTAGATAAAGTTGAATAACACAAAATGTCCTGGATTGACAGTTTAGGGAAAAAAATTCATTTTGTGACCACTGGCAGGCACAGGATAAAAGCTTTAATGCATTTTACTTTAATAGTCAATGATGCCTACTTTATTCTCAAGATAATTTTAAGAAATACTGAATCAAATTCAACAAAATTGAACATATTTTTCAAAGATAAGTCTACTGTCCTTTGAACTTTTCTACATGTTGGAAATTATTTATAATGAAAATTATTAAAAATTCAAAAGTGCTGTGGACTTGTACACCTGAAACCTATGTAATTTTTACTAACCATGTCTCCCTAATAAATTTAACAATAAAAAATATTCAAAAGTGTAAATTATTTTAATAAGTGGAGTCAGAAATGTAGATAAAAAATGTGTTAAGTACTTGTGTGTATGTGTGTCTGTCTGTCATTTCACTTTCCTAATGTAAGTAAAAGCTTTGTATCATTATTTCCATTTCATAGGCAAGAAAACTGAATCATTAAGTAGTTATTTCCCAAAATAAAAGACCACAGTTCAGATAAGGATTTTAATATAATGGGGAAGAATTTGCAATACATTCCTTAAACAGTGAAACTCTAGAAATATTCTGATCATCAGAATCTCCATTTAGGTAGATTTATTTTGCCACAGCATTTTGTAAGAATTGAAGTCAGGTAAGATGGACTTCAATGGCAGTAAAATATGTAGATAATATCCTAGTGAATAATTTCAGGTAATATATAGAGCAGGCATGTCCAACCTGCAACCCAGAATGGCTTTGACTGAGACCAAATACAACTTCTTAAAACATTTTGAGAGGAGAGCAAGATGGCGGCATGAGAGGAGAACCCAGACATCTACCTGGGAAGGGACTTACAAACAAAAAGGAACCCACAGGGGAAACCCTGAGAAGCACCCTCAACTGAGAGAACCACACAACGCAGAACAACACACAAAGGTTAGAGGAAAAAGGGGAGAGCGGGAGAGGGAGGGAGAAGGAGCAGTTTGGGGAC
>PVKE010049689.1:0-11184 GCA_004027555.1 Craseonycteris thonglongyai | reverse complement strand
TACTTTGTGTAGGTTGGCATTTTGTATTTGGTACAACATATTCTTTCTTTTTTCTTTCTTCATTCTTCCTTCCTCTCTTCCTTTCTACCTTCCTTTTTCTTTCTCCCTTTCTTTTCTTTCTTTTTTCCACAAATTGTGTTCCTCTCAGATTTTTCTTATTCTTGATTGCTTTCAATGTATGCCTTCATACTTTTTGTTCTAAAATATTCATAGAGTCATAGTCTTTTCTCCACACATAGTGAGCCTTTAATTGTCAAATGTCACTTAGCACAACCCTTTACTCAGTGAATGAATCAGCTCTTCTTTATCCTTGTTCATCTATCTCTGCTCTCAGTGTTTCCATAGGTGAGGATGTATTACCTAATAAAGCAGTCTCCTCCCTTTTAGGAGATAGTAACACATCTCCACTCTTCGTCTAATATTTTTTGTTTTTCTACCTTTCTGACAAAGCCTGTGCTGGAACCATGTCGTGTTCCTTTCATCTCTAAGCTTTTTGTTCCTAATCTCCTATCATCCATACATTCAGATCACTTTGTCTGTTACCGGAGTTCTCCCCTTTATTTTCTTTGTCTGCCAGTCTCTGCAATGTATTTTAACACTTTTTTTTAAAGCTATATTTTATTCTTGAGTTTTCATAACTAAACTTAATGGTTCTGTATGAGAATTGTAATCACTGAGGGTCTTCTAAATAAAGTAAAATAAAACAAAATAAGTAAAATAAAATCAATGAATCTTTTCTTTTCAAATTAATTTTGTCATCCCTTGGCAACTAATTTTTTTTTTTCAATTATCTTTCCATGGTCTTGAGTAGTTCCCTGACAGTGTGGATACTTTTTGAAATAGAAGGAAGATCCTTGTATACATTCATCAGACATTTATTCAGTATAAATATGAGTATATTCAAGACACAAATATCTTTGGGAATATTCTATCCATATCTATTTATTTACTCACTCTTTCATTCTCCAAAAAAATTATTAGTATTTTTTTAGCCACAGAAACAATATCTGAAAATAGCTTTCAGGAGTTGATAAACCAAGGCTCATTTTATGAAACTTAAATAGGCTTAATATCTTACAAATTAAAGTATAAGTTTCATAAAATAGAGATCATTTTTCATTCATGTTTGTAGCCTTCAGAATCTAATGCTATAGCTGACACCAATAAATAATTCTTGAATATGAATGACTGAGATAATAGTTCTCAAAATGTACTTGATTAAATGAACTGAATCACTCTCATATAGCTAAAAGCTAAGATGACAGCTAAATGGAAGTATTAATGATAAATATCAGTCAGTGTGGGAAATTTGGTATTTGGCAATATTCTAAATAGGCAAAAAGCCAACACATCATATTTTCTTAGTCTCAGATTCTCTTCCAATCAATGCAATGCCTGCTTTTTAATTTCTTCTTCTGGTGGGGGACAGTTGGACCAAAATGTCTACTAATGCTTTGGGGTGGAGGTGAGGATGAACCACCCCAAGGTCTCATTAGAGTTACCATCGATAGCCACTCAATTGCTTCGGAGGCAGGCAGAGCTTGACTTGACTTTTGTTATGTTGAGTGACAATTGAAATCTAATGCACTTAAGACATGAAAGTAGACATCAGAGCCTATGAGAAGGATAAAAAAAGAGGGAAGATGTGGCTGGAGAGGTACTTTGGAGGAAGAACATATCTCATATAATTTTTTGGTTTTGAATTATTGTAAATGACATATTTCCAACAATGTTTTCAGGAAAATCTTCATTTATCATTAATGTTTTATAGAGTTATAGCTCTTTATTGAGAAGTTTAGGTAGAAGGAGATCATATAATGCTAATATATATGTATATATAATATACAATTCATATATATCAGATGTTAGATATTATATTATGTATACATTAGAGCCTTAATGTAGCCATAGTAATAGGCATGGATTGAGGTTGCCTTTAGTTGGCCAGCAATATTTCTATCTATAAAAGTGTGTGTGTGTGTGTGTGTGTGTACACACCCCACATTCTTGTATATATGTAAACTTAGTATTTTGAAAAGTTTTGAAAATATGAAAAGTATTATATGGAAAAGGTAATTATAACCCATAATCTGCCACATGATGATTATTGCTGTTAATGTATTAGTATATTTTACTAAGCTATGTATTGAAAGATGGTACAGCATATTGGTAAAGAATATGGGATCTCAGTTCTGCCATTTAAAAGCTTTACATGTAAACTTTTTAATATGTTAATATTTTCTATATTTATTTAAAAGTTATATAGTTAATGCCTCTGAGCTTCCACTTTTGGAGTGTTTACTTTATGTCAGGCATTGTCCTCAGCTCTTCATACATATTCAATAAATTTTCCCAACACTATGAAGTTGTGGCTATTACTACCTTTTATTATCATCATTCCACAGATGAGTAATTGAGCACAGAGAAACTTAAGTCAATTCTCAAAGGTGAGGTCCACAACTTAGAAGTGGAATCCAGAATTTGAACTGAGACAGTCTTGACTCCAGAACTCATGCTCATAAACACAACAGAGAAATGTACACATGCAAACAAAAAAACAAACAATCAAAAAAACAAATTAAAAAGAAAGAAAACACACACATTACTTCTGGACGTATCTATGTTGCACATTGAGGAGTCAGCCTTGTGAAATGGAGACAGCGCTCGTCTGTGAATCAGGAGATTGGCCTTCAAGGGTGTGCAGAAGTCCTTTTGTACAGGGTTACAAGAGCCAACTGGTAACTAATTATTTGGGATTTTTATAAGCTGATTGATTGTTAAATCAATGGTAATTTGAAATTGGCCATAATGAGCTATATTGGACCATGGTTATCAACAAATGTGAAAAGTCAGGGTTTTTTTTTCTTTTGAGTTTCCTTTACCAGCCCATCATACCTACTTTTTAAATTGTGCCACTAACTTGCACTGAACTTTTGGTGAATTTTGCAATGGATCTGAAGTATGACTGTCTTTTCTGCAGAACCATAACAATACTTGTCCTTGTTGCAAGGTCCATAGTTTCTGGTTAACATTTTATAACATTTTGTTTTTTACATATAACTGTGTGAAATGTAAAGCACTGTTAATCTATTTGGCATTAAATTATTATCCTAGAAAAGTATACTGAAAGCAAAAGTATTTGAGAAAAGTAAAAATTAAAAAAAAATATTAATTCTATTTGGTTTTAATGATTTATAAAGAATTATATCACTTTTTTCATCTAAGAAGAAAAAATATATATTTGTGTGTGTACATATATATATTGTTATACACACCCACATACATATATATTTAAATAGAATTAAATACAAAAAGGAAATTTAGGATTTAGGGCGATAGAACCTAAAGTGAAATTTCTTCTTTTAATTATAATATAATTATTAATGATATTTGCCTGACTCATGCAAAAATATGGGTGCTATCCAGAAAAAAAAAATCCAGCCATTGTCAATATAACAAGAACAGTTATGGTGATTGCCAGAGGGAAGGGGAGGAGGGGGGAGGGAGAGTGGGAGGAGAAGCGGGATAGGACACCAGCATTATGGACACACTCAATGGTTTGGTGGTTACCTGGAGAGGGGGGAGGAGAGGGGAGGGAGAGTTGTGGGGGGAGGTGGGAGTGGGCACTAGATATAAGGTGATGGAAGGGGAACTGATATTGAGTGATGGGCACATAATACGATGCATGAATGATGTGATGTGGACTTGTACATCTGTAAATTATCTAATTGTTACCAACCAATGTAACCTCATCAAATTTAACAATAAATTAAAAAAAAAAAACCGAAAAATAAAAAAACCAGTTATATGACTAGATAGTTTCTGGACAGCCTTTGTATACAAGCCAAATTCTCGATTTTCTCCTTAGGTTTTAAATAATAGGTGATTTATGAAGATGGTATATAATGTGATTAGTAAGGCTTTTGGTTAATTAGATCTAATTAAACAATGCAGCTGTTTCACCCAGAAGCCAAGATGATCAGTGCTTTTGAAGATAAGAAAAATAGTGATTATTATTTATAGGGTACTTCCATATGCCAGGTACCTGTTATATATTTTCTCAAAAATCTCAAACAATCCTACCTCATCATTGTCATTATTTCCGTTTTATAGTTGAGTAAATTGAGTCTAGGAGATATGAAATATATAAAATCACATAACTAGAGTTACACGAAGTTTTGTAAGCTCACAGTTTGGAATTTAGGGTTGGCACATCAGAAATTAAAAAGAAAATTTGAAGTAAATGATATGATATACAGAGCACAAGAGTAATATTTGAATTATATATGATGACAAGTAGGAAATTTTTACTTTTGTTTTAATAGATAAAAAAGATATATTCCATTTCCTAGAAAGAGTAAACAGACTTTTAAGGGCTTATGATGCATAATTTATATCTTTTAATTCTTAGGAAAATCAAATCCCCCTCACTGAAAGCTTCCCAAAATTCGAATGTAATATAATTAATAACAATATTGATGAAGTTTTCATTTACCTCTTCTAGCATTAAATTATATATATTTATCTATAGTTGCATATATTTAAATATAAAAATATATTTCTATATATTTGTAAATAAATATATTTGTATCTTTATAAATATTTATATTTATATATTTGTGAATATATATACATATACACACAGATATGTGTGTGTGTGTATATCTATATATCTATATATCTCTCTATATATGTATATATAGAGAGATATATAGATATAGATATACACATACATAAATGCATTAGCCAAAACTTAGGGACGAAAACCTTATTTTTGTCAATTTGTTCCTAGAGGAAACAGATTTTTTCCACTCCACAAAAATCTTCGATGTGCTGCCTTACTCTCCATGTTCTCATTTGAGTGTGCAAAAATCAATAACATTAATAAAATTACACTTGAATTGATGATTTAAAAAACTTTACAATGCTTTCATATGCATTTTGTTACTTAAAAAAATTATGTATTAAAGTTGCTGAAATTTTATCACTTTTCCTCAGTTTGTGCCATGAACAGAGGTTAGATTGACCATAGCCATTGGCAGGTTACACATTCTAGTAGTGAAAGACCCTTTACCAAAATCAAATCACATATTCAGAATTTCTTCTGCTTAGCTTTTTGAAATTCAAAATTTTTGGTCAGAATGCAATTAGGTAAATAAACAGCAAAATCAAAATTGGTATATATTGCTGGAGGCTCTGTTGTCTCATTGATCTAAAGGCTTTAAGGCTCCAAATTCAATGTCCATTTGTTCCCCAACAATATGAATGTGGGTATTTTCTGAAACCATCTTTTAATTTTAGTGTTAGCAAAGTTCATGTAAAGGCTCTTAAAAATCATATGGGATCTAGTTGCCTTCGGCACTAGTTTTTATTATTGTGAATTAAGTTGCTAAGACAAAGAGTAGGAATGTACTTCAGCAATAAAGAAGGAATATTGCATACTTACTTGGAAGTTAACAACTTATTCTAAAATACTAAAATATCAGGGAAGAAAAATTGTCCCACTGGGAATCGAAAGCATAATAAATACATTGAAATTTTAATATATGCCAGACAGTCTGCTAGCCACGTTACATACATTATTCTTTTCAACAGCTCCATGCCACGTGCACTTCTGCTTTCCTTTTTATGGAGCTCGTAGAAGGGAAGCAGCCTACTCAAAGTCACAGGTATCACCCATGGTAGAGCTAGGGTTTCACCTCAGGGTCTGTCTTACTCTAAATCAGGGGTTCTTAACCTGGACCTAGAGTTCTTCAGGGAATCTGTGGAAAGAATTTAGAGATTCTAGGAAGTTAGATGGGAAATAATTTGTATCTTTATTGTTATTTGCCTCATTTCATTTGAAAATTTTAATTAATTATGAATGTACACAATAACACAAGTATCCATAGTATCTGTGAACTTTATTACTTATGAAAACCACATGTGCTTTGCTATCTCAATTCTGTTGTTGCAGATATCTCAATGTATCATTTATTTATTATTATTGAGAAATCATACTTTAATTTTAATAGATTGACATGTACATTTCAAAATATAATTTATTTCTCTTTCAGTGCTCAAAATTTTATTTTATACTTATTTTATTATGTCTATTACATTTATATTTATACTAAATATTTTTACATTTATTTTATATTTTTCTTTTACATATTTAAATGCATTTTTATGATATTAGGTCATTGAATTGCCAAAAGAATTCAGTAGCCAATAACCCTGAAGATATGTTCAGAACCTTTATTTCTGCCCCGTTAAAATATTTTGTTTTTTTGTTCTTATGCCACACTGGAGATAGAACAGAAATATAATGATTCACAAAACTCAGCTTTTCAGTTTAATAGCAGGAAAAGAAAGAGCAAGTGAAACATTTAGAACTTTTAACACAATCTATTACTTTTAAACACATGTGTATCTGCAGAACATTGCAAGGGATTCTGTTTTCATTTTGTAACAGTCAAAATCTCCAGATACCCATTCATTTTACACAGGCCAGAACCAATTGGCTGAACATTACTTCTTTACCTCTGGCTTTGAGTTATGTTCAAATTATTAATAGTGCTTATTTTCAGGTGATTCCTGAATATAAACATCCTGGTTAGTCTTCCAATCATGCTGAGCCTGTACCTGTACCTGGGCTTTCTCATCTAAGTTGAGTTACCAGGCATAAACAAAATTGCATATCCCACAAACCTCCAGCTTTTGCCTGAAGTCACATGGGTTTTAGTAAGTTAGTGTGTAGACCTATTTTTTTTTTTTTAAGATTTATTTTTATTGTTTTTGACGAGAGAGAGAGAGAGAGAGAGAGAGAGAGAGAGAGAGAGAGAGAGAGATACAGAGACAGAGAGAAAGGGGAGGGCCCAGAACAGTCCCCATAGTTGCATATCTTTGGTTTTTCCACATAGTTTCATTCCACAGGTGGGCGCGGGGCTGCACAGGGCAGGATCTGGGCCAGGGTCTCGCCCCAGTGAGAACTAAACTGGGGGCACTCCCCAGTTCAGCATGTGGGTCAGCACGGGCCAGGGCTGGGATTCGATCCTTGGTCTACAGGGCTGCAAAATGAGCACTTAACCCACTGAGCCATCCCGGCTTCCCCTATTTTCTTTTATTTATAGATTTGCTACTTAATGAACGGACATCAATGAGTAATTTATTCAATAGACCTACTAAATGGCAAACACTCTTTTAGGCACTGGAGATATAAATAAGATGCCCCAAAGAAGGTTTTGAGGAACTTCTCTTTATTTAATAGTGTTGGTTTATTTATTATTATTATCATCACTATTATTATTATTATTACTACTACTTTTTGGTTTTGTTTTTTTTATACCTTTTAACTGCATTGTTGGATAACCTTGTTTTATGATTGCCCAGATTCTGAAATGTTCCCACAAGAACAATGTAACTAATAGACCTTAGAAGCTCAAATTTTCCTTGACAGTTACCCAAGATAATGTCTATATTTTAATATTTAATCAATAAGTTAGTCCATAACCATGTAAGTCCTCTTCAGGGCAGACTTAGCCCATATGGTTTAATGGAGCACAGAATTGTCTTGTCTTAGAAAAGTATGTACCTAGAACAATGAAATGGGTTGTATATAATTTATTTTCTTCTCAGTAGATTAACAGAGCCAGATGTGTGCATCTTTAAAGACTATCACTGTAGCAGAGTCAAATGCCAAATTTCTTGAGAAAACATGTGGGTTGTGTGAGATGTATAATTCCCAATCTACTTCTAACTACCTCTGTGACCTTGAAACAGTCAATTGACATCTCTAGCCCTCAGACCTCATTTTTTAAAGGATTTGATTTGATTATGAATTTCAAATATATCTTCTAGCTCTAACATTTTATTTCTGTCTCTGAGGTATCACAAATATAGTAAGATCTTAAATTTAGTGTTTATTGATGTTGAGAAGATAAAGCTTCATTTTATAAACTTATCTATTCTATGGAGCATTATCTTTGATACCTACAACATAACTAAATGGTGTGGTTTTAAAATTTTCTGTTACTATAAGAGGATTTGTTAACACCAACAAATTAAAAATGCTATGTACTATATAACTTAAATTATAGACCAACATTTTAGTTAAACTAGAGACTGGTATGAAAGGATATTTGCTAAATGTTCTACAATATACTTATATAATGCATATTCCTAAATACATGTCTTCTAAGTAATGTTTGTGTTAAATATCAATAATAGAATTAAAGGCCTTTGTATTGATTTTGTAGTTTAGTATAATACATATGTTCAGAAGTGTATAATAGTAAATGTTAGATTTTTTTGCATTGTTGAGTAATGGATAGATTCTGTCCCATAGTTAGTTGTTAGAATACTGTGTTAATATTGACTACTGAGATTAGTAAATGGTACTACATGAAACCAAGAAAAATGAATGGTTTTGATGTAAATTGAACATTGAATGTCGGATCTGTTGACAAGATGGTTTTTACTACAGTCCTTTCTGGAGTGTCACTGAGAAAGTTCTTGTAAAGAAAGTGCATAAACTTTCTGTCTGTGCACTTGCCCAGAGGCCTTGGTGATATAATTCTATAAAAAATAAACATACATGTGAGAGATATATTGTTACTTTTGGATAAAGTTTATAAATTGGGTCTGTTGGTAGACAATAATTCAATTTGAGGTAGCATTTTCAGGTAAAAACAACTTATATAGCATGGTGACACACATGACTTGGGTTTGATTTCTAAGCAAGTGTAATCTTTGTTCACGATTGATATGCATTTTGGATGACTGATATAACAATAATAATTTTACTCTATTCCTTCTTGCAAGTACTATCCATGTCAAATTTTTAATAGACACATCATAGAACTTTATATTGACTTCTGTTTTCCACCTTTAGTAGATTTTATATTGGGTAAAACCTTTCTCCCCAACACTTGTTCTGAGTTAAAAAAAAAAAAAGAGGGAGGAGAATACGTTTTCCTCAGCAATTATATTAACTCTGTATGTGCACTTTGAGAACATGCTGGAACGTGATTTTATAGTTTCTAGATTCTGTATACCTGTTAGCTATTAAAATTGTAAATAGTTAAGATAAGTTCCAAAGGTGTAAACTTGATATTAAGTTTTTTTTGTCTGCACAATGAAAAGAAATAAATTTTAGAGAGATGTAAACTTGTTCTCCAAGTTTCTGATATGAGGTCAAGACCTGTATATTTAGAGAAATCTTTGATTTCAGCGAATTAATATTCATATCAGAGTTTTAAGATAAAAATTAACCTCACTAAAATTATGCCAGTGCATTTTCCTGGAGAGTCAGAATCATCTTGACTTTTTTCAGGACTTCCTATCCACACTGACATTTGCTTTACAGCTTGCTATAATCGGTACAAAATCATCCAGGTTTATCTCCCTTACTCTTCATTTCTTCTAAAAGAATTGGTCAGCAGTTCTTATTTTTGTGATGAGAAAGGGTCACAGGTGGGAATTTCCACTTTGGAATTTCTTTTCCAAATGTCAGCTGTTGGTGGATTTAATGACAACGTTCTTTCATCGCAGTAAATATACAGCATGTCTGCCAAATCAGAAGAGACATAAACTTACTCTAACCATGTTTTTGAAAATTGCTATGGAATGTGGTAGTGGCCTGTGGCACAGAAAGATGAAGGCTGTGCGAAGTGCTGGCTGTTCTGAACTGTGAGCCTGCCAGTTGAATTGTTAGCCTGCTTTCAGGGTAACTCATTTGCTTATTTATTCAGTCAGAACTTCCATTCTGGCATCATAGTCGCCTTCTTTCCATGTGCTGGAAGCATGCAGCATTACTGCACACACATCGATATTCAATACATAACAATCAGTTGTCTAGACAGAAGATATAGGTCAGCCTGAGCAAAGAGGAATGGTCATGAAGGAATCTGTCTTCCTAACAAAGGATGATTTGCAATAGACAACCACCCAAGAAGAAAAAAAAAAAAAAAAAATCGGTTTGATTGATTGTTGTCAGATCAAAGAAATCATCCTTGTTATTTTTTATAAGTTTTGTTCTGAATTCTTGTGTCTCTGCAAAGACATAGTATAGCATAACACTGCTATATCTACCAGGTGATTAAAAAAAAACACAAAACTTGAGGGCAAAGCAACACGAGTCAGAATTTAGGTTAGAAATGTGTTCTATATATTCAGCATTTCAAGTAAAGATATATATCTCACATAAAAAAAGTGGAGTTCTAACTTTATACATTTATTAAATACTGAAACAAAGGTAGTTAGCTATAAATACTAAATTCTATATTCAGTGCTCTTTATTGAATCTTTATTCCTTTTCTTAAAACCCTTTCATTCTCTGGTTTACATTTTAAAATGAAGAAATATTTGATACATCATTTTTAACTGATTTGTCAAATACTAGCTTATTAAAAAGATAATGTATTCAACGGGACTTCCTGTGTCCCATATGTAATTGATTCCAAACTTCTGAAAATGGTAACTCATGCATGAAATCATCAAAGACTATAGTATTTTAATATTTACTAATTTCATTAGATAACAAGTTCAATCACAAAGTGATATTTTTCCAATGTGAAATCTGCAGTTCAACTGATTTAAATGGAAATTTTATATGTTGTGAGCAAATGATACTACAGGTAAGCCATTTACATTTAATTGTTTAGTCAACTAATAAACTGTATGTTGTATTTGTTATATTCAATGGCCTTTGATTTTTCACTCACAGGTGAGGAAACCTGTTGAACTTGGAAACCTTTGATGGCTGTTCTCTCACGTTGATACTTTAGACATCTTGATGCCTATGATACCACAAGAAATTTTGATAAGGTCTGAAAAAATTCTCATCAAACAAGTCAACCACAAAATAATACCAGGGGTTGTCAACCTTATAAAGCAGGTGATTGGCACAGCAAGAAATGGCTACTGAGGACCAGTGATCCTATAGATGTGACCTGGGTGAGCCATAGTGCTGGTCATTTTCTAGATCTCTGTTAGGAAGCTGCGTCTCCAATTTTCATGTATGTGTCACATGGGCATCTTGTCAATATACAGATTTTGAATTACTGCTAATATGTCTGGGAATTAATATGGCCTCCTGCATTTATAACAAGTTCCCAGGTGATAATGACATTACTTGTTCATGGGTCACACTTGCTGAAGCACAGCATGAGAGTGCTATTTAAGAATTTTTGGTGGGGGGAAGTG
>PVKE010049688.1:0-11188 GCA_004027555.1 Craseonycteris thonglongyai | reverse complement strand
TTAAGTCAGATGCGATTTATCATTTATCTTTAGTGTACCAGCACGTTCTTTTCTCAAGGATGCTCTGATCATTAGTCATCCAATAATTGCTGTTTTTCAGTAAGATAAGTTTTTATTTTGTAAACATGAAGTCTGTGCTTAGCCATGAGGCAAATAGTCTCTGTTCTGTATTCAAGTTAATTCTTTTTACCATTAATCCTTTTTGCCTTGTAGTCTTGTAAAACGTGCATGTAGCCTTTTTCTATATAATGAGCTGTAAAAATAAACTCGGGGCTGCAGACAGCAACAGCTCTCTGACAGTTCTCCCAATCCCATGAAGGACTCTCTTTTCTTAATCCTCATGCCCAACTCTGGTAATCATTTGACTTTGACAGCAGGCCCCGTCACTAAACTGAAAGGATCAAGAAACATGTGACCTTAATTTTGTATCCTTCAACTTTACTCTATTTGTATATTGTATGTAATAGATTTCTAATAGAGCCCTTAGAATTTCTATATAAAGGATCATGTCATCTGCAAAGAGTGACAGTTTGACTTCTCTCCCAATTCTAATAAATTTTATTCCTTTCTCTTGCCTGATTGCTCTGGCTAGAACTTCCAACATTATGTTGAATAACTGTGCTGACAGGGGCATCCCTGTCTTGTTCTTCATTTTAGAAAAACAGGCTTCAGCTTTTCCTCATTTAGCATAACATTTGCTAAGGTTTTGTCATATAAGGCCTTTATTATGTTGAAGTGCTTTCCTTCATTTGGCATTTTAGTCAGTGTTTTGGTCATAAATAGTGTTGTATCTTGTCAAATGTTTTTTCTGCATCAATTGACATAATCATATGCTTTTTTTTTCTTTTATTGTGTTTATGTGCTGCATTACATTGATAGAATTGTGTATGTTGAACCATCCTTGTGCCCCTGGGATAAATCCCACTTGATCATGATGAATAATCTTTTTAATGCATTGTTGTATTCTGTTGGCTAATAGTTTGTTTAGGGTTGTTGCATCAATGTTCATAAGGAAATCGGTCTATAATATTCTTTTTGGTATTACCCTTCCCAGGTTTTGGTATTAAAAAAATTTTGGCCTCATAGAATGAGTTGGAAGTATTGTCTCTGCTTAAATTTTTTGGAGTAGTCTGAGGAGGATGGGCATTAGGTGATCCTGGAATGTTTGATAAATCTCATTGGTAAAAATCAACTGCATTTTTATATGCCAACAATGAAATTTCAGAAAGAGAGATGAAAAAACCCATTCCTTTTGTCATTTCAAACAAACAAAAAACAAATTAAATACCTGCAAATAAATCTAACAAAGACTGTGAAGAACTTATACACTGAAAACTATAAGACACTTTTTAAAGTAATAGAAGGCGCAAAAATTAAAAATATTCTATGTTCATGAATTGAAAGAATCAACATAGTTAAAATGGCCATACTACCCAAAGTAATATAAAGACTCAATGCTGTTCCCATCAAAATCTCACAGACATTCATTCAAGAAATACATAAAACAATCACCAAATTCATGTGGAACCACAAAAGACCCTGAATCACCAAAGCTAGAGTAAGAAAAACGGATAAAACTGGGAGCATTCCACTGTCTGACGTTAATCTATACTACAAAGCTTCAGTAGTCAGTACAGCTTGGTATTGGCAGAAAAACAGACACACCTACCAATGTAAAAGAATTGAAAATCCATAAATAAACCCACAAATATATGGACAGATTACTTTTTACAAAGAAGAGAAAAATATGCAATGGAGAAAAGAAAGCCACTTCGGTAAATAGTGCTGGGAAAATTGGAAAACCACATGCAAAAGACTGAATGTGAACCATGATCTGTCACCATATATCAAAATTAACTCAAAATGGATTAAAGACCTCCAAATAAGACCAGAAACAATAAATTGCATAGAAGAAAACATTAGTATTAAACCTATAGATCTGGAGTTCAGGGAGGACTTTATGAACCTGACCTCAGTGGCAAGGAAAGTAAAAGCAAAAATGAATGGGACTTTATCAAACTAAAAATCTCCTGTACTGCAAAGCAACCATCAACAAAGCAAAGAGGAAACCAACCAATTGCCAGAAAATATTTGCAAACAATGCCTCTGATAAGGGGCTAATATCAAAAATATATAAAAAATTTGTACAACTCAACAACAAAAAACAAGGAACCCAATTTTTTAAAAAATGGGCATAAGACATGAACAGACACTTCTCCCACTAAGACATACAAATGGCCAACAGATATATGAAAAATGCTCAAAAACACTAGCAATTAGGAAGATGCAAATTAAAACCACAATGAGATACCACCTCAGACTTCTTAGAATGGCTATTATCAATACAAGAAATAACAAGAGCTGGAGAGACGGTGGAGAAAAAGGAACCCTCATAGACTGCTGGTGGGAATACATATTGGTACAACCACTGTGGAAGGCAGTATGGAAATTCCTCAAAAAACTAGGAGTGAATTTGCCACATGACTCAGCAATCCCTCTCCTGGGTATGTACCCAAAAAACCTGAAAACCTTAATTTGCAAAGATATATGTACCTCAATGTTCACTGAAACACTTTTCATGGTGGCCAAGTTGTGGAAACAACCAAAGTGTCCTTTGATTGATGACCGGATAAAGAAGTAGTGGTGTATTTATACAATGCAATACTGCTCAACAATAAGAAAGGATGAAAAACAGCAATTTGTGACGACATGAACAGAACTCAAAAATGTCTTATTAAGTGAAAGAAGTCAGACTGAGTGAATCAAGAAACATATGTCCTCACTTATAGGTGTAATATAAAACTGAAAGTAATGACAAAACAAAAACTCATGGACACAGTCAACAGTTTAGTGGTTATCTCAGGGTAAAGGGGAATGTGGGTCAAAGAGCTGGGGAGGGGAATTTGAAGGAGCCACACTATATATGCTGATGGAGGGAGAGCTGATTCTGGGTGGTGTGCACATAATGTAATACATAGATGATGTAACATAAAGTTGTGCTACTGGAAACTATGTAATTATTACCAACCAATATCACCCCAATAAATTTAAAAATAAAGAAAAATAAACATATAACCTCACTTATAGGTGGAATATAAAATTGAAAGTAACAAAGAAACAAAAACTCATGGACACAACCAACAGTTTAGTGGTTACATGAGGGTAAGAGGGGAGAGGAGGGGAGAGAAAGAGTAGGGGGAGTATGGAAGGGGCATCAAATAAATAGTGATGGAAAGAGAGCTAATTCTGGGGTGATGGCCATATATTGCAATGCATAGACAATGTAATATAGAATTGAATACCTAGAAACTATGTAATTGTTATCAATCAATGTCACCCTAATAAACTTAACAATAAAAAACAATTGAAATGTAGAAGATTTTCTCTTGAAATAATGAAGATAAATTAAAAATAAATGTATAAGGAACTCCTGCCACTCAACATCAGAACAAAACAAAACAAACCAAAAAAAAAAAATACACAATCTTATATAGAAATGGGCAGAGAACCTGAAAAGCCATGTCTCCAAGTAGGATGTACAGATGGCCAACAGATACTTAAAAATATGAGATCTCACATCTGTCACAATGGCTATTATCAAAAATCTACAAGTAAATTTTAGCAAAAATATGGAGAAAGGGAACTCTTATGCATTGTTGGTGAAATTATTCATCGATGCAGCCTTGTAGAAAACAGCATGGAGATTCCTCATAAAAATGAAAACTACACCTACCATGTGACCCAATAATTCCACTTTGGGGTATTTATCTGAAAAAAACAAAAGCACTAATTTGAAAAGTTATATGCATTCCTATGTTCATTGTAACATTATTTATAGTGGCCAAGACATGGAAGCAACTTATGTGATATTTATAAGTGAACTATTATAGAATAACTCTTTACTACTAATTGGTGTCTATTTTCTATTTAATGACAAGATATTTTATAAGAATGTTATTTATGTGCTTAATTTTCTCATATAACTGTGAACTACATTTTTCAAATACTCTTGTTTACTATGCAATTTTCTTTCATTCCTCCTGTTTTTTGTCTTTCTGTTTGTTCAAGATAAAAAATGGGAAAGAGCAGGCACAGTAAGCCAAGTCAGCCACGTCAATTTGCATGTGTTGTCTCAAAATAATGTTTTATATCAGCTGTAGGTAACCATCTTCTATTAGATTTTGTCATTCTTTTGAAATAAATAATTTGTCCCTATGGGAAGTAAGCATAACCCACAACAATACTGCAGATGTCACAGAATCTCCATGACACTTACTATGGACATGAATTTTAAGAAAATAAATACAGTGTGTCTATACAGATATTAGTCTTCATCATTCTTCTTTGTTTCACCATCATTCTGTATGTACCTGAATTCCTATTGGGATATACTCTATTTTCCATGAAGTACATAAATAAATATAGTTTTAAAGTTAGAAATTAAAGAATCATTACATATGTCAGGACCCACAGTTCAGATAAAACATTAATTTTGTGACACCTATAGAAGTATATATTGACTATTAGCTTCTCAATTTGGTGCAAATTTTACTCTATTTCTCATATTTTTTTTCTATTTTTGCTTTCAGATTTTGGGTGTCACATAATTTTAAAAAATAATTTCTTTTTTTACTTTTCATCTGTTACTAATTATGGTATGTTTTATTAAAAGTAAAGTAGGTGTGTGTATAAGTGTGTGTATTATGTAATTTATATAAAATCTGTACATGTAATATTTAATGAGTGTTTGATTCAGTAATGTTTGGTAAATTCAGACACCCATGTAGACATTATCACATTAAGACAGAACATTTTTGTCACCCCTAAAATCTTCCACTGTGTATTTTTCAGTCAATTTTTATCCCCAGGCCTTATTTTATATAAACTGATCTTTTTGCTGACACTATAGATTAGATATATCTCACTGATAATTCTTTATAAGTAGAACCATATGGTATATATTCTTTTGCATCTGACTTCTTTCAAGCAGTATGCTGTTGATGGGATTTCATCAAATTGTTACCAATATCATTAGAATGTTCTGTTTTACTTCTGAGTAGTATTCCATTTTAGAAATTTGTCAAAATTTGTTTATCACATCAGTTGATAATGATGTATATTGAGTGTTGACTATTATCAATAAATCTGCTATGAACATCTGTAGATAAGTAATTGTGAACATACACTTTCATTACTCTTAGATAAATACCTAGGAATGAAATTCTGTGTCATATAGTAAGCATATGCCTAATTCTAAAAGAATTGCTAAATTATATTAAAAAATTGTTCCACACTTTTACATTTTTAGAAGTGCAGAAGAGCCTCACTTGTTCCTCATTTTTGTCAACACTTGATATTTTTAGTCTTTTAAATGTTAATAATTTGAGTGAGAGTGCATTGGTATCATAATGTGGTATTGATTTGCATTTTCTTAATTATGAATGATAGTGAGTATCTTTTAATGTGCTTATTTATTATTTGTATGATTCTTTGTAAAATGTTCAAACTGTCTGCCAATTTCTAATTGGGTTATTTATCTTCTGTTTTTTAATTTATTTTATTTTTTTGAGTGAAGGTGTGTGTGTGTGAGAGAGAGAGAAAAAGAGAGAGAGAGAGAGAGAGAGAGAGAGAGAGAGAGAGAAGGAGGAGAGGGCCCAGAGCAGTCTCTATATCATTACACCATTAGTTATAACATGGTTTCCTTTCATACAGGTGGATGTGGTACCATGAGGGGCAGGAACCAAACCTAGGGCCTCCACATATGAGGAAAGAACCTTTGCTGCCAATCCATCTCAGCAGCTACCAGTTGTGGTATAGTTCAGCAAATGGGTTTGCATAGGATGGAGCCTTAGCCCCATCGAATCCTGAACCTTGTGATTATGAGACAAGCACTCAACTGTTGAACTATCCTAGCATCCCCTGTTTATCTTCTTAATGACACATAAAAGTTTTTCATATATTCTTGATCTGAGTCTTCTACCATATATATAAAGTTCTGGAGTAAACTTTTTTCTGAAGTATATTTTTTACATACTAGTGTTCTCTGTGCTCTTTGCCTTACATCATTCAATTTATTTCTTGCCCTGATTGTTCATCAAGATAAATATGGGAAAGAGTAATATCAGTGAATAATGTTAGCAAGAAGTTAAATTTGAGAATATTGTCATAGATTTTTGTTTGTTTCCTTATAGCTAACTGTGTGCCCACCTCTCTGGCTAAATTGGGTTTCTTGATAGTAAATATAATAATTAAAAAAGAATTCTAAACACAGATCTCCTTTTGGCATTTATTTCTTGTCAATTAGTAGAAGAAAACAGTTTACTTAATGAAGACATTAGACATTGAGACTTGGATTTCAAATCCCACAGCTTAATATGACTTGCACCATAAATAAAATGCTACCTGATGAACTTATTATAGATGTCTATGGCACCAGTGGAAATGCTGGGTAACAGAAACTGCCCCACAAAAGCCACATTTTCCCAGGAGATACTTGGACTATCTATTAGGAAAAGCCTCTTTTTTTGATATTTTTTTCTTTCTTATAGTGTTAAATTTCTTAGGGTTACATTGGTTAATGCTCATTACAAAGATACTCTTTCCGTCACCATATATTCACCTATCCCTCCCTCATCTCCCACCTCCCTCCACCTTTATCCTCAAGTAATCACTAAACTATTGACTGTGTCCATGAGAGTTTGTTTATTTGTTGCTTTTACTTTCATATAAGTGAAGTCATATGGTTCTTATCTTTTTCTGTTTGGCTTATTTCACTGAACATGATGATCTCAAGGTTTGTCCATGTTGCCTCAAATCTCATAATCTCATCTTTTCATATTGCTGTGTAATAGTCCATTGTATAAATGTACCACAACTTATTTATCCAGTCACCTATCAAGGAGCACATTGGTTGTTTCTACATCTTGGCCACCATGAACAGCACTGCAGTGAGCATTGACTTAAAAATCTGAAAATAAGATCCAAAACACTAAATTGTATAGAAGAAAACATTGGTACTAAACTTATGGAGATTGGGTTCAGGGAGGACTTTATGAATCTGACCTCAAAGGTAAGGGAAGTAAAAGCAAAAAAAAAATACATAGGACTTTGTCAAACTAAAAAACTTCTGCAAAACAAAGAGACAACCAAACAATTGGTAGAATATAATTGCAAACAATGCTTTTGATAAGGGGCTAATATCTAAAATATATAAGGAGAGAAGCCGGGATGGCTCAGTGGATTAAGCACTCACTTTGCAGCCCTGGGGAACGAGGATCAAATCCTGGCCCCGGCCTGTGCAGACCCATATGCTGAACTGGGGAGTGCTCCCAGTTCAGTTCTCACTGGGGTGAAGACCCCGGCCCAGTTCCTGCCCTGTGCAGCCCCACTTCCACCTGTGGAATAAAACTATATGGAAAAACAAATGATGTGCAACAGTGGAGACTGCTCTGGGCCCTCCCCATTCTCTCTGTCTCTGTCACTGTATCTCTCCCTCTGTCAAAAAAAACAATAAAAATATAATAAAATCTATAAGGAACTCATACAACTTGACAACAACAAAAATTAAAAAAACTGAACAACCCAATTTAAAAAATGGGCAGAAGACCTAAACAGATGCTTCACCCATACAGATATACGAATGTCCAACAAACATATGAAAAAAAAAATGCTCAACTTCACTACCTATTAGGAAAATGCAAATTAAAACCACAATGAGATACCTGCTAGAATGGCTATAATCAACAAAACAAAAAACAACAAGTGCTGGAGAGGGTGTGGAGAAAAGGGAACCCTTATACACTGGTGGTGGAAATTCAAATTGTTACAACTACTTTGGAAGACAGATTCCTCAGAAAATTGGGGATGGGAGAAGAAACGTCAACTAAGAGAACCACACAACGCAGAACAACACACAAAGGTTAGAGAAAAAAGGGGAGAGCGGGAGAGGAAAAGTGAAGCAGTGGTTTGGGGACAGAGACGCAGAGCGCGGCCCGGGGCTGGCAAAAACAAAGGGAAATTGGGAGACTACGGTCAAAGTGGAGCTGGATCGAGGGCGGGCTGGAAGCCGAGACCTAGGGAGCGTGAAATACCCACAAGACTGTGGACAATTTAACATCCGAACTCAAGGGACAGCACACAGTGCCATAATCAGATCACAGAGCCTAAAGTGGAACAGGGACTGTGGAGCAGGGCGGCTGCACTTCCCGGCGGGTGGGGTGAGGACAGGACACCAGCCCACAACAGCTCAGCACCCCTGATTTACAGAGGAGATTGACTGTGAAGGAGTGCCTTCTGAAGACAGGGCTCTTGGAGTGAGGGCTGGGGCTTGAGTGGGCATAGCTGCATTAGACATGCTTAGAGTAAATCTGGCGGTCTCAACAGAGCCGGGAGCATAGAGCGGCTGCTGCCGCAGAAACGGCCTGTGCGCACAGGGCTTTCGGCGCCCTGCCCACTGGAACTCTGGGGCACCGATGCGTGCACCCACCCAGGCTTTCAGCGCCCCGCCCATCAGGCCGCTGCAGCGCCACTGCCAGTGCGCAACTGGGCTTTCGGCGCCCTGCCCACCAGTCCGCAGCGACATTGCTGCTTGCTTGCCAGCGCACAATTGGGCTTTTGATGCCCCGCTCACCAGGCCGCTGCAGCACCGCTACCAGCGTGCAAGTGCGCAACTGGGCTTTCAGCGCCCTGCCCACTGGGCCACTGCGCATCACTGCGTGCATGCACCTGGGCTTTTGGCGCCCCACCCACCGGGCCGCTGCAGCACCGCTGCATGCTCACCAGCGCGCTACAGGGCTTTTGGTGCCCTACCCACCAGGCCGCCGCAGCGCCGATGCCTGCGCACAAGACCGGTTTTCAGCACCGTGCCCACCGGGCTGCTCTGGCACACGTGTCTGCTCGCGAGCACGCAACTGGGCATTCGGCATCCTGCCCACCAGACTGCTGGGGCGCTGCAGCCCGCGCGCACAACTGGGCTGCCAATCGGGTCACCACAGTGTCATTGCCTGCACGCGGGAATGCACGGCCGACCGGGGCCTCTGCCAAGCCCCAGCCCATCCAAGCACTGCCTTGCGGGTGTGGCTTTCAGATACGATTGAAGGAGGGGCAGCCAGGTGGAGGAGAGAAAAACCAGAGCTCCTGTGCCCTGCTGACACTGAACCACCAGCCCCCCTGCTGAAAGAGGAATCTGCTATTGTGTCTCAGGACCGCCCTAGCTCCTACTCACATGCCCCCACCACTGGCCACACCTTTACTACCCTGCTATCTAACAGTTAAGACAGAAACTTGAAGTGCCCCAGGACACAGAAGATGTCTACTTCCCCCAACCCTCTCCAAAAATCTCCTTCTCCCAAAACGGAGCCCAAGAGAAAAAATAGAGAAGCCCATCCCATAGGCAACCCCGAGAGGAAAAACATATCATGCTTTAAGCAAAAACAACCACATCAAACACAATGCACACCTCAGAATCCAAAGCCCCTCCAGAAGATCAGGGGCAGTCTTTAGTAAAGGACCTTGCACACATGCAATCAAAACTAAGTGAAACAGAATTCAGGGCTGCATTAATCAAGACACTCAGAGAGCTCACTCAATGCTGGCAAAGTACCCAGACACAGTTAAATGACCTCAACAAGAAATTTTCTGAGCAAAATGAGTACTTTACCAACAAAATTGAGAAGCTAGAGAAGAACCAAAAGGAACCACTTGAAATGAAAGGAATCATGGGAAAGCTGAAAAAAAAATAACCAGCATAGGAAAAAGGGCAGACCAGCTAGAGGAAAGGTTGAGTGAAATTGAAGATAGAAACATGGAAATGTCACAGAGGGAAGAAGAAAGGGAAAGGAAAATCAAGAGAAATGAAAGAGCCCTACAAGAACTTTCTGACTCCATCAGAAAGAACAATATTAGCATAATAGGGGTACCAGAAGGAAGCGAGATGAAATCTTCTCAGAGTCTACTAAAACAAATAGTGGATGAAAATTTCCCAAACCTGTGGAAGGAATTAGAGCCCCAAATCCAAGAGGAAAGCAGAAGCCCTAACTTCCTAGATCCTAGCAGATCTTCTCCAAGGCAATTGTTCTGAAGATGACAAAAATCAATGACAAAGAAAAAATCCTCAAGGCTGCCAGGAAAAAACACAACATAACTTTCAAAGGTAAACCTATCAGACTGTCACCAGACTTATCAGCAGAAAATCTGCAAGCCAGCAGGGAGTGGAGCCCAATCTTCAAAACATTAAAAGAGAGAAATATCCAGCCAAGAATTAACTATCCAGCAAAATTAAACTTTATATATGAAGGAGGAATTAAGGCCTTTACAGATATACAGAAGCTGAGGAAATTCTCCAGCTCAAAACCGGCACTACAAGAAATACTAAAGGAGGCTATCAGACCTGAATCAAGAAATCAAAATAAATGGAGAAAAGTTGGGACAACAAAAAAATAAAAAGGAAAGAAGAAATGGATACAGGATATTCTCATATATCAATCATCACCCTGGATGTAAATGGACTGAATTCACCAATAAAGAGGCACAGGGTAGCAGACTGGATTAAAAAACAAAATACAACCATATGCTGCCTACAAGAAACACACCTCAGCCACAGGGACAAACACAGACTCAGGGTAAAAGGATGGAAAACAATACTCAAGCAAATGGCAGTCAGAGAAAAGCTGGAGTGGTCATAATGATTTGGGATGAAAAAGACATCAGGATAAAAAAAATAATAAGACATAAAGATGGACATTACATCTTGATAAAAGGGACAATACAACAAGAAAACATCACACTCATCAATATATATGCTCCGAATCAGGAAGCACCTAAATTTATAAAGCAACTACTAACAGGTCTAAAAGGAGAATTTGACAAAACTACAATTATAGTAGGGGATCTAAACACTCCCCTGGCAACATTGGACAGATCCTCCAAGCAGAAACTAAATAAGGAGATTGCAGCTTTAAACGATACATTGCAGGGAATGGACATAATTGACATTTAAAGATCATTCCATCCTACAACAAAGGGCTATACATTTTACTCTACTGCACATGGAACATTTTCAAGAATAGACCATATCCTGGGACTGAAATCCAACCTCACCAAATTGAAGGGCATCCAAATCATACCAAGTGTATTCTCAGACCACAAAGCATTGAAACTTAAGATCAATTGCAAAAGATCAAGTGCAGAG
>PVKE010049687.1:0-11189 GCA_004027555.1 Craseonycteris thonglongyai | reverse complement strand
GATTTAAAAAATAAAAAATAGTTTTGAACATATATTTTACTTATCTACCCATACCTCTCTGGAATGCACCTTATACTGAAACACAGTGTATAAACATAGTATGCATTTCACACCCCTTCTTCCCCCTTAGACTACGCCTATGACAACAAGTCGATCGCGACACACTTTTAAGATAAAAAGTAGATCTTATATACAGAAATGTTGGCCACCCCTGCCATACAATATGTAGGCTTTTGAGATTTACTTCTTTCACTTACTAATGCGTTTAAAATGTCTCCATGGTTTTTCATGATATAACAGCTCATTTATTTTTACAGCACTGTATACTATTTCAGTGTCTGAAAGTACCAGAGTTTATCAATTCACCTACAGAAAGACATCTTGATTACTTCCAATTTTTGGTAATTATGAATTAAGCTGCTGTGAAGATCAATGTAGGCTTTTTCATAAATGTGTAAGTTTTCAAATTCTTGAAGTACATACAAGGAGCACAACTGCTAAATTATATGGGAAGGGTATATTTAGTTATTTACAAAATTGTCAAACCGTCTTCTAAAATGGATGTACCATTTTGTGTTTCCACCATAAATTAGTGAGAGTTCCTATTGCTCCATATATTTACCAGCATTTGGTGTTGAACTTTGCCTTTCTAATTGGCTATAGTAGTATGTCAGTGTTTTAATTCACATTGCCTTGATGACAATAATATTGAGCATGTTTTCATATGCTTACTTTGCAGCTGTGTATTTTCTTTTACAAGGTATCTATTTAGATCTTTTATCCGCTTTTCAAAGGGATGTTTGTTTTCTTATTGTTGAGTTTTAAGAGTTCTTAGTACATTTTATAGCAGTCTTTTTTCAGATATATATCTTGCAAACGTTTTCTTCTTGCTTGCATTTTGTTTCATTACTCTCTTGACAATGTCTTACATAACAGAGAAATGTTTAATTTGATTGAAGTCCAGGTTATCATTTTTTTTATGTATCAAATCTTTGAAATCATATGTAAAAAGGCATTGCAAACACAAGGTCATCTAGATTTTCTCTTGTGTTATCTTCGCAGGGGTCTCCAAACTTTTCAGCCCACGGCCTCCATTAACTATCAAACAGCAGTTTGGGGGCCGACTACACACTCGAGGTCCAAATAAAAAAAGAATCAAAACATAGATGTTGTTTTTAATTATTTATTTAATATTATTTTATTCAGATAAAAAGGTCTCCACCGGCTGGATGAGATGGTCTCGCGGGCCGGATGCGGCCCACGGGCCGTAGTTTGAAGACCCCTGTAGGGAATTTATATGTTTTCAAATTTACGTTTATGTCTGTGATGCATTTTGAGTTAATTTTGTGAAAAGAATTTGGTCTGTGTTTAGATTCACCTTTTTGCATGTGGATGTTCAGTTGTTCTAGTATCATTTATTGAAAAGACAAATTTTGCTTCATTGTATTGCTTTTACACCTTCATTAATGATAAGTTAATTACATCTTTATATGTCTCTTTCTAGACCCTCTATTCTGTTCCATTGATTTGTCTTTCTATTTTTCACCAATTACTATTAAATTATAATGTCTTGTAATTAGGAAGTGTCAGTTCTTCAACTATTTGTTCTTCTTTAATATTATGTTGACTACTCTGGGCCTTTTGTCTTTATGTAAACTTCAGTATCACTTGAATATTCACAAAATAACTTTCTGGAATTTGATATTGTCTTTGTGTATAGATCAAAGTGAGAAGAACTGATATCTTCACAATATTGAGTTTTCCTCATGACTCATAAAAAATCGCTCTTTTTGTTAGCTTTTCTTATTTCTTTTTTTCAAAGATTTAAAAAAAATTTTATTGTTTACAGAGAGAGAGAGAGAGAGAGAGAAAGAGAGAGAAGGGGGGAGAACCCAGAGCAGCTTCCATAATTGTACGTCATCAGTTCTTGACATGGTTTTGTTCCACACAGGTAAGTGGGGGCCACTCACAGCAGGAACACAGCCAGGGACCTCCCACATGGGAGGCACCCCCTTTTATTTCTTTAATCAATTTTTCACCATTCCTCCTTAATACCTTGTACATAGCTAGTTTGATTTATAACTGTTTTATTTTGGGGGCTGCTAAAATGTGTGGTATTGTCTTTTCCTTTTAATTTCAAATTCATCTTATTCATTACTAATATTAAAAAAAGTGATTTACTGTATTTCCTATTTCTTTTTTAAGTTAAATTAATGGGCATGATATGGGTTAATAAAATTATATAGGTTTCAGAAGATTGACACTTGTATACAAGTAAGCTCATATTATACAACTTTCTTATAATCACTTATTAATTCCAGAAACTTTTTTTTTAATTCTTTTAGGTTTTTTATATCAGTAATTATCTGATATAGGAAGAAAGACCGTTCTGTTTCTTTCTTTCCAATTTATTTATCATTTTTAAATTATGTTTTTGCATTAGCTGGTACTTCCAGTTTGATATGTAAATGTGGCATCCTTGCTTCTTTCTGATATTGGTGGAAGAGATTAAAGTTTCTCACCTAAAATTTGGTGATAGCTTCAGGATTTTTGTAAGTATTTTTAAAATCAAGTTAAGAATATTTTCCGCTATTCCTAGTCACTGGCAGTTTTATCATGTATGGTTTCTGGGTATTGTCAAATGATTTTTTTTTTAGTCAGTTGATGTGATGATTACATTAATTGGTTTTCAACTATAGAGCCAATCCCACTTGGTTGTGGTATATAATTATTTTTATATACTGTTTGACTAGATTAGCTGATATATTTTTGAACCGTTTGTATCTATGTTCATGGGATAGATTTATCTGTAGCATATTTTTCTTATAACATCTTTGTCTGATTTTGCTATTATAATAATTATGGCTTCAATAAATAATTTAGAAATTATTTATTCTGCTTCAGTCTTCTAAAAAATGTAAATTAAATTGATATAATTTTTCCATTAAATATCTTGTAGAATTTACCAGCAAACATACCTAGGCCCGAAACTCTGTTTTGAAAGTTTATTAATAGGTGGTTTTTTTTCTTTAATAAAAAAATGCCTATTCAAATTGTCTATTTTTTCTTCTATGAGTTTTGACAGATTGTGTCTTTCAGAAAATTAATTAATTTCATCTAGGTTATCAAATCTGAGGCATACATATATTTATAATTGTAATTTACTATACTTTTAATGTTCACGGAACCTGTTGTAATGTTCCTCTTTTATTTTTGATACTAGTTATTTGTGTCCTCTTTCTCCCTCCCCTCCCTCATGTTAACATGGCTAGAGATTCCTTTTTATTTCTATCTGACTGAGCTCATTTTACTTCAACTTTTTTAAATTGTTAAATTTACTAGGGTGACATTGATTAGTAAAAATTACAAAGGCTCCAGGTGTACAATTCTATAGTGCTTTGTCTATGTGTTACAATATGTGTTCACCACACAGAATCAGCTTTCTTTCTATCACCATATATTTAACTCCCCTTTCTTCCTCTCCCACCCCCTCCCACCTTACCCTCAGGTAATACCTAAACTATTTTCCATATCCATGAGGTTTTGTTTCTTTGTTGCTTTCAGTTTTATATTCTACATATAGTGAAGTCATACGGTTTTTTGCTTGTTCATTGTTTTGTTTTGTTTTTCAAAAGACAAGGTTTGATTTTGATATTTCTGTTTATTCATTTATTTATAAAGTTTGTTAGGGTGACATTGACTAACAAGATTATATATGTTTCCCATGTCCAATTATATAATACATCATCTATATGTTGTGTTGTGTGCTCAAAACCCACAGAATGTTCTCCTTCTGTCACCATATATTTGATGCCCCCTCCTTCTCTACCACTCACCCTTCCCTTCTGGTAACCACAAATTTTTTTCTTTGTCCATGAGTTTCTGTTTATTTATATGTTTGTCTTGTTCTATTGTTGCTTTCATTTTTATATATTAGATATGAGTGAGGTCATATGGCTCTTGACTTCCTATATGATTTACTTTGCTTACCATTTTAACCTCAAGATCAATCCACATAGTCGCAAATGTCAGTATTTTATCTTTTCTTATGGCTGAATAATACTCCATTTTGTATGTGTACTACATCTTCTTTATTCAGTAACCTCTCAAAAGACACTTTGGTTGTTTCCATGTTGGGATCATTATGAATAATGCTGTAATGAACATAGCGGTACATACATACAGCTTTGTGGGCAAAAGACATACGGTAAATTTTTGTGTAGATACCCAAATGAAGGATTGCTCAGTAATATGGTAACTCTGTTCTTGTTTTTATTTTTGAGGAACTTCCATTCTTTTTTCCACAGTGTTTGTACCAATTTACGTTTCCACCAACGTGTATGAGAGTTTCTTTTTCTCCACAGAGCCCTTAAAACTTGTGAATATTTGTTTTATTAATGATAGTCATTCTAAAATGTGTCAGGTGAAATCTCATTGTGGCTTTGATTTGCATTTTCCTAACAGCTTCTGAAGTTGAGCATTTTCATATATCTGTTGGCCATTTGTATGTCTTCTTGGGAGAAGTGTCTGTTTAAGTCCTCTGCCCATTTTTGTAATTGGATTTTTGTTCTTCTTATTGTTGATTTATATGAGTTATTTATATATTTTGTACATTAGCTTCTTATGGGAGGTGTCATTTGCGAATATTTTTTCCCATTTAGTTAGTTGCCTCTTTATTCTATTGAATGTATTTTTCTGTGCAGAAAATTTTGGGTTTGATATAGTTTCATTTATTTATTTTTGGTTTTCCTTCTCTTGCCTTTGAGATCAAATTCACAAAATCCTCCTGTACCCAAGATTCATAATTTTATTATTGATGTTTTTTTCTATGTAATTTATGTTTTCAGGTTTAGTGTGAAGGTTTTTGATACACTTTTAGTTAATTTTGGTATATGGTAACAGATAGCAGTCCAGATTCATTGTTTTGCCTGTAGTTTTCCAATTTTTCCACCACCATTTGCTGAAGAGGCTTTCTTTTTTCTGTTGAATGTTTTTTGCTCATTTGTCAAATATTATTGCTCTCTATATATGTGAGTTTGTTTGTTTTTGTTGTTGTTGTTCTATTTCATTGGTCTGTGTGTCTGTTTATTTATTTATTTAACCAACATTATGCTTATTTGATAGTTGACATTTTGTAGCTTTGTAGTATAAATTGAAGTTGAGGAGTATAATGTCTCAAGGCTTGTACTTTTTATGTAGGATTGCTTTTTCATTTTCATTGTGATTATCTATAAATCTGATAATTTTCTATTTCTCAAAAGAATGCATTTGTGATTTTTATGGGACTTGCATTATATTTTCATATTGCTCCTGGGAATATGGTCATTTTTAACTATGTTGACTTTTTCAACTTGTGAGCATGGACTATTATTCGATTTTTTTGTTATCTTCAATTTCTTATAATGTCTTATATTATAGTATTCAGTGTATAAGTCCTTCACATCCTTTGTTAAATATATTCATAGGGGTGATGCCGGGGTGGCGCAGTGGCTTGAGTGTTCACTATGCAGTCCCAGGGTCCAAGGATTCAGTCCTGGCCAGAGCCCTTGTGAACCCATATGCTGAACTCAGGTGTGCCTCCCAAGCCATGCCGGAGGCTCCCGGTCCCGTTCCTGCTCTGAGCAGCGCCATGCCCACCTGTGTGGGATAAAACTATGTTGAAAAATAATGACATGGAAATAATGACTATGGAAACTTCTCTTTCCCCTTCTTTCTCTCCCTGTCTCTGTCTCTCTCTCTCTGCCAAAACAATACAATACATCTTTAAAATTTTTTACTTAAATGTATTTTATTCTTTTTGCTGTGATTGGAATAGGTATCATTCTTCTTATTTCTTTTTTTGATGTTTCATTTTTATTACATAAGAATGTAGCAGATTATTGTATATTGATGGCGTATCCTGCAACTTTACTGTATCCATTTATTGTTTCAATTAGTTTTTAGTGGACTTTTCAGACTTTAAAAAAAGATTTATTTTATTGTTTTTGAATGAGACAGTGACAGACAGAGAGAAGGGGGAGGGCCCAGAGCAGTCTCCATAGTTGTACATCATTATTTCTCTACATGGTTTTGTTCCACACAAGTGGTTGGGTGCCACACAGGGCAGGAACCAAGCTGAGGACCTACCACATGGGGGTCTGCCACTTCAAGCCAGGAGCCAAACTGGGGGGATGAGAATTGAACTGGGGGCCTTCCACATGGGAAGCATGCTCCAATTTAGCATATGGGTCCACATGGGCTAGGGCCAGGATTTGATCTTTTGTCCCTGGGGCTGCAAAGTGAGCGCTTAAGCCACTGAGCCATTCAGGCTTCCCCAAGAATTTTTATGTAAACGTTCATGTTATCTGCAAAAAGGGACAGATTAACTAATTATCTCCCAATTTGGATGCCTTTTATTTTTTTCTATTGCTTCATGGCTCTGGTTGAAACTTCTAGTACTGTGCTGAATAGCAAGGGTGACTGGAAATGTCCCTGTCTTTTTTCTGATTTTTGGAATAAAGGTTTCAATTTTTCAACACTTAGTATATTAGTTGAGGGTTTGTCATATATGCCATTAATTATGTTGAGGTACTTTCATTTATACCTACTTTCTTACGTGTTTTAATAATAAATGGATGCTCTATCTTTTCAGATGCCTTTTCTGCATCAATTGATATAATCATAATAGTTTTTATCTTTTATTTCGTTTATGTGGTGTAGCAGATTGATAGATTTTCATGTGTTGAACCACTCTTGTGCCCCTTGAATGAATCCCACTTGATTGTGATTTATAATCTTTTGATGCATTGTTGTATTTTATTTGTTAATAATTTGTTTAGGATTTTTGTATCTGTGTTCATCAGATATATTAATCTATAGGTTTCTATATTTGTGCTATTCTTATCAAGCTTTGGTATAACACAAAATGAGTTGGGAAGTATTGCATACTCAATTTTTTGGAATTGTTTGAAGAGAACATGTATTAATTCCTCTTTGAAAGTTTGGTAAAATTTGTTTGTGAAAGTGTAAGGTCCTGGACTTTTCTTTCTGGGGAAGTGTTAGATTTTTCAACTTTCTCAATCTTTTTCTTTTGTTTGCTTGTTGGTTGATTTTCTTTCTTTCTTTCTCCCTTTTTTTTTTTGAGAGGGACTCATTGTGTACTATTGGTGAGACTCCGAGTGAGAAAGTTTTTTAAAAAGGATGTCTTAGTGATATTCTGCATTTATATTTTTAAAATTCTATATATGTAAAAGTTCTGTATTTTAGATTTGTGTTTTTGTGTCTCACAAGAGCATGACTAGCCACCTTCCCCATCCAGCTGATTTTAGCTCTCAGAGAGGTTACTTCTTAGAAAGTGTTCTATTGGAAATATTTAGACCAGCACTGTAAAGGTGCTGTTTTTATTAAAATAATAAAATAAATTATAAAATAAAAATATAAAATTAAATTAAATGATTTTATTCATATCTGTGAAACCCTTTATTTTTCATTAATTTTCATTATTTTCTCCATTTTTCTTTTAGTAATTGTAAAATTTATTGAGGAGACATTGGTTGGTAAAATTACACAGGTTTCAGGTGTACAATTCTGCGGTACATCATCTATATGTTGCACTGTATGATCACAACCCCAAGTCAGTTTTCTTTACATCACCATAAATTTGATTACTCACCTCTTTCCCTACCCTGCTTACCCTATACCCTCAGTTAACCATTAAACTATTGACTGTGTCTCTGAGTTTTTATTTCTTTGTTACTTTCAGTTTTATATTTCACATATAAGTGTAATCCCATTATGGTTCTTGATTTTTTTCAGTCTGTCTAATTGCGGTTAACATGGTGATCAAATGGTCCACTTTTGTTACCACAAAGGGCAGTATTCATTTTCTCTTATTTTTCATTTATCATCCATTGTATAAATGTACCAAAACTTGTTCATTCAGTCATCTATCAAAACCCACTTTAGTTTTTTCCCATGACTTGACCACTCTGAGAAGTGCTACAATGAACATTGGGGTACATATATCTTTGTGGACAAAGGTTTTCAAGGTTTTTTGGTAGATACAAAAAAAAAGAGGGATTTCTGGGTCACATGGTAATGCTATTCTTAATTTTTTTAAGAATGTCTATACTGCTTTCAATTGTGGTTTTACCGATTTACATTCTTACCAGCAGCGCATGAGGATTATTTTTACTTTTTAATCTCTCCAGCATTTGTTCCTCCTTGTTTTGTTGATATAAGCATTCTAAAAGATGTGAGGTGATATTTCACTATGTTTTTAATTTGCATTTTCCTAATACCTAGTGAAGTTGAACATTTTTATGTATCTGTTGGTCATTTGTATGTCTTCATGAAAAAAGTGTCTATTGAAGTCTTCTGCCCATTTCTTTAATTGTTAAATTTATTGGGGTGACATTGGTTGGTAACAATTACATAGTTTCCAGGTGTACAACTCTATATTACATTGTCTACGTATTGTGTTATGTTTTCACCACCCATAATCAGTTCTCCCTCTATTACCATACATATGGAGCCCACTCCCAAATCTTCCCCCACCCCCTGCTCTTTCACCCACTTTCCCCTTTCCCCTCAGGTAACCACCAAACTTTTGTCTATGCCTATAAGTTTTTGATTCTTTGTTACTTTCAATTTTATATTCCACCTGTGAGTGAGGTCATAAGTTTCTTGATTTTTTCAGTCTGACTTATTTTGCTTATTAAGATATTTTCAGGGGGAAGCCGGGATTGCTCAGTGGGTTGAGCGCTCACTTTGCAGCACTGGAGACCCAGGACCGAATCCCGGCCCCAGCCCGTGCGGACCCATGTGCTGAACTGGGAAGTGTCCCCAGTTCAGTTCTCTCTCTGTCTCTGTATCTCTCTCTTTCTCTGTCAACAACAATAAAAATATTTTAAAAAAAGATATTTTCAAGGTCCATCTATATTGTTGCAAATGGCTACATTTAATTTTTTCTTATCGCTGAGTAGTATTCCATTGTGTAAATGTACCACAACTTCTTTATCCAGTCATCTATCAAAGGATACTTTGGTTGTTTCCATGACTTGGCCACAGTGAACAGTGCTGCAATGAACAATGAGGTATCTATATCTTTGCAAATTAAGATTTTCAAGGTTTTGGAGTAGATAACCAGGAAAGGGATTTCTGGGTCATATGGTAATCCCATTCCTAATATTTTTAGGAATCTCCATATGGCCTTTCATAGTGGTTGTATAGATTTACATTCCCACCAGTATTATATGAGGTGTTTTTTTTTCTCCACAGTCTCTCCAGCACTTGTTATTCCTTGTCTTATTGATTATAGTCATTCTAACAGGTGTGAGGTGGTATCTTATTGTGGTTTTAATTTAATTCTCCCTAATTGCTAGTGATGTTAAGCATTTTTTTATGTGTCTGCTGGCTGTTTATATGTCTTCATGAGAGAAGTGTCTGTTTAGGTATTCTGCCCATTTTTTAATTGGATCGTTGGGGTTTTTCTTGTTGTTGATTTGTATGAGTTATTTATATATTTTTTATATTAGCTCCTTATGAGAGGAGTTGTTTGCACATATTTTCTCCCAGTTGGTTGGTTGCTTCTTTGCTTTGTTGATGGTTTCCTTTGCAATACAGAAGCTTTTTAGTTTGATAGAGTCTTATTACTTTATTTTTGTTTTTACTTCTCTTGCCATTAAGGTTAGGTTCATAAAGTCCTCCCTGAATCCCAGGCCTATAAATTTAGTACCAATGTTTTCTTATATGCATTTTATTGTTTTGGGTCTTAATTGGAGGTTTTTAATCCACTTTGAGTTAATTTTGGTATATGGTGACTGATTACAGTTCACATTCAGTGTTTTCATATGTTTTTCCATTTTTTCCAGCACCATTTACTTAAGATACTTTATTTTCTCCACTGTATGTTTTTTACTCCTTTGTCAAAAATAGTCAGTCCCTATATTTGTAAGTTTATTTCTGGGTTTTCAATTCTGTTCCATTTGTCTGTGGATTTGTTTTTTGGCCAATATCAAACTGTTTTGATTACTGAGGCTTTGTAATACAGATTAAAGTCAGGCAGAGAGATGCCCACAGCTTTATCCTTTTTTCTTAAGATAGCTTTGATGATTCAGGGTCTTTTGTGGTTACATATATAAATGTGATGATTTTTTTTTATCTATTTCTTGAATGAATGTCAGTGTGATTTTGATAGGAATGGCATGAATCTGTATATGACATGATCCTTTATATAGAAAACTGTAAAGATTATCAAAAATATATTACAAACAATATACAAATATAGTAAAATTGCAGGATACAAAATTAATGTACAAAAATTAACTGCATTTTTATATGCTAATAATGAAACTTCAGAAAGAGAAATGAGGGGAAGCCGTGGTGGCTCAGTGGGTTAAGCGCTCACTTTGCAGCGCCGGGGACTGGGGATTGAATCCCAGCCCCGGCCCGTGCGGAACCATATGCTGAACTGGGAGCTCCCCCAGTTCAGTTCTCTCTCTGTCTCTGTATCTCTCTCTCTCTCTCTCTCTCTCTCTCTCTCTCTCTCTCTCTCAAAAATAAATAAATAAATTAAAAAAAAAGAAAGAGAAATGAGAAAATCTATTCCCTTTGTCATTGAAAACAAAAAATAAAATACCTAGAAATAAATCTAAAACAAAATTTCAAGGACTTATACACTGAAAACTATAAGACATTTTTTAAAGCTTTATTTTTATTGTTTTTGACAGAGAAAGAAACAGAGAAAGACAGAGATAAGGGGGAGGGCCCAGAGCAGTCTCAATAGTTGATAGCATTAGTTTTCCATATAGTTTCACTCCACAGGTGGGCACAGGTCTGCACAGGGCAGGAACTGGGCCAGGAGTCCTCTGACTATGCCCCAGCTAGAACTGAACTGGGGGCACACCCCAGTCAGCACATGGGTCCACATGGGCCGGAGCTGGGATTCTGTCCTTGGTCTCTGGGGATGCAAGGCAAGCGCCTAAACCGCTGAGCCATTCCAGCTTCCCAAAAACATTTTTAAAAGAAATTGAAGAAGACACAAAGAAATGAAAAGATATTCCATGTTCATGGATTGGGAGAATCAATATAGTTAAAATGGCCATATCACCCAAAGAAATATATGGATTTTGCCCAATTTTTCAATTGTATTGTTTCGTTGTAGTCATTGTTGATGCGTTGTCTGAGTTATTTTAAAATATATTTTATGA
>PVKE010049686.1:0-11188 GCA_004027555.1 Craseonycteris thonglongyai | reverse complement strand
CTGGTGCCCTCTCCCACCTCCCCTCCCTCTCTCCCTCCCCCCTCCTCCCCTTCCCTCAGGCAATCACCAAGCTATTGGGTGTGTCCATAGGTCTCTGTGTCTTTGTTACTTTCAGTTTGAATTCTTTTTTTCTCTAAAATTTATTCCCTGTGAAGAACACAGTTGGTCCAGCTAAGGTTTCCATTGGTGGCCTTCCATTGCTGTTCTTGCTGACTATAAAAGTCAGCCTCTTCTACAGATGATTCTAGACTATCTTCTGTCTCTTAACATCGTTCAACTTTTAAAGAGCTATACATTTTTCTTCCAATTAGTCTAAGTTGTACAGCAAGATTTTCTTTTTCACTTTCTCTCTATAATTGGTTTTACCTGAGTAAAAATTTGTGCTCCAAAAAAAGAAAGCGATCAATACAATTTCCAGTAATTGCTAACCATGCTCTCATTTCTCAAGAAAATGCACAGATATCAGGACACGCAACCACAACCACAACCTTGTGTAGAAGGTTCTCTAGGAGACACCACAGACCCCCAGCCCTGAGGTCCAGCATCGAGCTGCCTTGGGGAGCCACTGCCTGGGGCAGGGGTGGGGTAGGCTGGGGGTTCCTGCCACAAACCCCACGGAACATCCAGCAGCCCCCCAGGAAATGTCTAACTAAGTATATTATCTACATTTTTCTTAAAGTATTTCTGCAGTTTCAGACTTATAAAAAAGTTGCAAGAATAATATGTGGAACTCTCATACGACCATGTAACCCAGATTTCACAGTCCTATAGGTGGTATCCCATTTGACCCACTTTTTCCCCCTCAGCCTCTCTTTCCTTCTCTCTCTCCTTGAAACCGGAAATACTGGAATCTTTTACTCTCTCCTCCCCTACATTACTTTTAATATTGACCCCCCAAGGAAAAGAATAGTCTCTTATAAAACAAAAACATAATTATCAAAATCAGAAAACTTAATTTAATACTGATTCATTTTCTGACCTACAGTGCATATGAATATTTAAGTGTCAATCATCCCAATAATGTCTTTTATAGATATAGATGCATATGTGTGTGTATATGTGTGTATACATATTTACATATATATATATATATATATACACACACACATACATATTTACATATTACTCATTATATACACACATTGATTTAGGAACTTGCATTATATTTATTTATCATGTGTCTAAAGCCTCCTTAATACAGACAATTCTTCAGCCTCTTCATTGGCTTTAATATTTTAAAGGCTACCATTCTTATATTATATAGAACATATCTCAATTTGGGTTTGTCTGGTATTTCCTCACTATTAGATTATCATTATGTATTTTTTGCCAGGAATATTATTGAAGTGTTATGCTCTTGTCAGTGAATAATATAATTTGTCCTAATATTGGTGACAGTAACTTAGATTACTTGGTTAAGGTGGTAACTAACATGTTTCTACACTATAAAGGTAAATTTTTCCTGTGATAAATAGTAAATAATTTGTGGGGAGATGCATTGAGACCATACAAATATCCTGTTAATCATAAAAACTTTGTTTAATGGTTTTAGCATGAAGTGATGATTCTCTAAATCTCTCATTCCTATGACATTTATAAATTGGTGTTCTACTGTAAGGAAGATGCATCCCTTGGCCTCATTCACTTACTTGCTTGTTTATTCATTTATTATCTGTATCAAAATGGGCCCACGAGGTTTTTTGTGTTTGGTTTTTTAAATTTTTTTTCAAATGTTTATTAATTTTTTGAAGTGACATTGGTTAGTAAAATTATATAGGTTTCAAGTGCAATTCCATAATATATCGTATATATATATTACATTGAGCGCTCATTTCTCTTTCCATCACCATATATTGACCCCCTTTTTTCCAACCCCCTCTCCCCCTTACCCTCTGGTAACCACTATTCTATTGTCTGTGTCTGTGGGTTTCTGTTTGTCTTATCAGTTTGCAGCTTTCATTTTTATATCCACATAAAATTGAAGTCATATGGCTCTCAACTTTCTCTGTCTGACTTGTTTCACTTAGCACGATATTCTCAAGATCCATCCATGTTGTCACAAATATCATGAGTTTTTTATTTGGTGACTTACGATCTATTACTATCATTATTTATTTAGAGCCTTAATTAACAAATTAATAGTGTCAATTCTTTGAGCCTTTTCTTTTATTTAAAGATTTATTGGTTTTGACAGAGACAGAGAGAGACAGAGACAGAGAGAGACAGAGAGAAGGGGGAGGGCCCCAGAGCAGTCTTCATAGTTGTACGTCATCAGTTTTCCACATGGTTTCATTCCACAGAGGTGGGCAGGGGCCATGCAGGGTGGGAGCTGGGCTGAGGGCCTCCTGCCTGGGAAGCACACTCCAGTTCAGCATATGGGTCTGCACGGGCCAGGGCCAGGATTTGATCCTTGATTCCCGGGGCTGCAAAGCAATCACTTAATCCACTGAGCCATCCTGGCTTTCCCATTGAGCCTTTTCTTAACTTTGTAGCACAAAAGAATTTCCAGAACATTTATGTCCTTTTTCTGCTCATCACCTTCCATAAAAGGATGGCACCTGGAAACCAAGATCTCAGCATTAGGTAAGCTCATGACCATGAGCAAATAATGCATTGCTTCCAGGTCTCTCGTTAGAAAGATATAGGAAATGTATTCAATATAGGAAATTTATACACACGGTCACACACACATACACCTGCCAATAATTATCTCTTTATAATCATAAATTCATACTGATACTTCCAATTGCAATTTGACATCATTGCACACATTCTACACTTTCTTATATAAATATGTAGTTCAACAGTTAAAAACCTGTCCCTCATTATTTCTAATATAGGAGCTCATTTGTTCAAGTCCAGAAAATACAAAAAGTAGTTTCAGAATTGCTAACCCATTATACAACAAAAATAAATCTAACAAGAATTCAATCTTTATTTTGTAGTTCTTTTTAAAGGTAACATACCTACATAGTTAGAGTGACATGCACAAATCTGAGGGGTATAATTCAACCTGTTTTCCTGTAGGCATACCTCTGTGTAAATAAACTAGACACTATCAGCTTCTCTTAAAATTAACTCATGCCTTTGACCACTCAGAAGCAACCACTTTGATGTGTTGTCACTACTTATTAATTGTGCTGGTTTGGATGAATATAAATAGACTCATGGTCTGTACTTATTTTGTGTCTTGATTTTTTTACTCAGCATAATATTCTTGATAATTGTCCATAGTATAGTGTATTTCAGTAGCTTATTTTTTTTTATTAAAAGTTAGCATTCCAATCTATGAATATAGCCCAAATATTGTATATATCTTTCTGTTGATAGAATTTGGGGGTTTTTTTACTACTAGGAAGCAAGCATTTATGAACTTTCCTGCACAATAATTTTTGTAGTCATGTATTTTTATTTCTTTCAAGAAAATACCTCAGAGTAGAATTACTGTGTCATAATGTATTATTATTATTTTTTTTAAATAATCAAAATGTTTTCCAAGATGGCCATTTCATTGTACTCTCCTACCATAAGTATAGCCGAGTTCCAATTCTACAGCCTTAGCAATATGTGGAATTTAATATTTGTCATTCTGATGAGCTTATGGTGGTATTCTGTTCATAGTTTTATTTTGCATTTCTCTAGTAACTAATAGTTTTTATTTCATATTTATGTTCTTACTGACCATTGTATATCTTTCTTATCTTCCTTCTTAAAGCACCTGTTTAAATTTATTGCCTATTTTTAAGATCTTTTTTCTTTTTAATATTGAGTTATTAATGTTTTTCCTATTTTGTGGATATACCTCTTTTTAAAGGTATATGCTTTGCAAATTTAGTCATGGTCAAATATTTAGTTGTAATTTTACCCATTCATTTTTCTTAATAATGTCTTGTGTCGAGCAATTTTTTAATTGTGAAGAATTCTAATTTGTCATTTTTTCTTTTATGGGTTGCTTTTTCTGTTTTCTGAATGCATTTATAACCTACTGCTAGTTTACAAAGAAACACCAGTGAATGAAGATCAATGAATTTGAAAACAGGTGTATTCGTTTTGGGTTTAGTAAAGAAACACATGTTGTCTTCCTTTCTGATGTGCTTTACCCAGTTGAGATCTGGTTTGAGGCATTGCCCTACGCATAAGGGATGGCCTAGTTGAGACATCATTCTCCACTCTAGGTACCTGGAAGCTTATCTATCTCAGCATTGTCCAAACGCTATATTTGGGGGGTTGTTTGTTTTTAATTCATAGTCTCCAGGTAACTATTCTCCATTAGATCTTATCATTCCTCACATGCTCAGCTTAGTATTTGGCTAAGGATGTAAGGAATCCCATGCAGTTTCCTTGGGTTCCTTCTCTCTGGGCAGCTGCCCTTCACAGCTGCCTCACCTGCCTCAGGACCAGTCTGCCTTCTCCACCGAGAGAGGCCAGTGCTTTCTGTTTGGGCTTCAATTCCCAGTGCTGGGTTTTCAAAGAACTCCTGGAAAGAAAGCTGTAGCTACTGCTGAGCTTATGTGTTTCCATGCTTTCAAAAAGCACACACTTGCTTTGCCTGAATACAATTGTTTAAGATACGTTGTCCAGGTTTATAGATTTTTTTAATGGTATCGGTAGGTAAGTCCTATCCCATTTTTCTAATGTTACTGGAACTTGAAGTTATTTTCTTTTAAAATAAATTGGTGTGTGTGTGTGTGTGTGTGTGAGTGTGCATGCACACACATGAGCATCCATGTACTTTAGATTTCATATTGCCAAGTAAAATTTTCACATTATACTATCTGGTAGAACAAACAAAATCATAGAAAAGAAAATCATTGGTAACTCCAGTATTCAGAGATAACTGCTGTAACCCTTTTTATATTTGCATTTTTAAGTGTATTCATATGCATATATAGATGATAGATAGGTGATAGATAGATGAGATAGATAGATAGATAGAGATAGAGATAGATATACATACAAGCACATATAAATGAAATTGGACTCATGATATCTACTGTTTTTATAACCTTTTTTCCATTCCAACTTTGTGATGAACACTTTTCCATGTCATAAAATTTTTTATTGTTAAGTTTACTGAATGACATTGGTTAGTAAAAATTACATAGGTTTCAGGTGTACAATTCTACAGTACTTCATCTATGCATTACAATTTGTGTTCACCATCCAGAATAAGCTTAATTTTTCACAACCAATAACACAGCATAATTTTAGACCACTAAATCCTTCCTGAAATGCAAATACCACCAATAGAATAAATGGTTCAATACCTGATAAAACTCTGAGGTTTTCCTTCAAAATTTAAAAGACATAATTTTAAGAAATTAACCAATAATTTACACATATACCTGTTCTATTTTTTCTTCTTGTCTGATCTAGAATTTTCTATAACCCATGTATTCTAACTGCACTTGGAAAATTAAGCTAAACCCATGTATTTGGGTAATTTCTGATGCCAGATTGGCAAAACTGCAAAAGTTTACGGTCCACAGCTCAACACATCAAACAGCCTGGTTTGGATTTATTGACTAAGTTACCATGGTATCTTCCAAAATCATAAAAACCTGCAATGTAATTGAAGGTTTAAAGGGAAGAAACTGTCCTTCATTCAGAAGTAATAAAAGGTCCACCTGTTTTCATTGTGGCAGCTTTAAAAATCCTTAGACGATACTGAGATGTACCACCCTTTCCCTTTGTCTTCTTCTTCCTTTCTCCCGAACACATGTGCATGCAGACTTAGATGCTAAAATCTCCGCAAATGGGTTTTTTGCCGAAGTCCACGCGTTTATGGGAAGTGTAAACAAGAGCCTTCCGATGCTTCATGGCAGAGAAGTCACCTCTGAACTAATTTCACAGGCGAGACCACAGCTGCATACTTGGCTTTGAATTGGCTCAATAGTTCCTATCTGTGTGGTGGGATGTTACCGATCTGCCTCATTTGTCTGTGCTAACAGGATCTCTTTGGGGCAGAAAACAGAGGGAAGAAGCAAAGATGGAGAAAAGGAAGCAAAAGGGGAAAAGTAATAATTTGACATCGTTAGCCAAACCCAGCAGGCCAGTCCTCTCGGCGTGTCTATTTCAGTTAAACTTTTCACTAGCATCCATCTGGGTTTCCAGCATAAGTCTCCAATTACCCTAAAGGAAACAATAAGTTTTGCTCAGATGGACACACCCAGTGTCCCAATCATGTCACCTCTTTTACCTCAGTTGAAGTCATTGGACCCTTTTTTAGATTTGTACTCATTGGATTTTTATTCACGGCATTTTGTTCCTCAGCACACTCTTTTATATAAGAACTGCATATTTCATCATTTAATTTTGCTTTGCACAAAGAAAATATCAACCCAAATTACTGAAAATGACATGATGCATTATCCAAGTTTAAGGAAGTCTTCATTGACTCAGGCAAAAAGACCCATATTTTTGTGGTGAAGATTAAATTTGTCAGAGATTACTGTCGGTTCAATCATAAATCAGATGATGACATGCACAAGGCTGTCAGATCGATAACATCATCCTAATTCCCATTTCAAGCTATGACTTAAACCCAATATTTTAAAATACATTCCATGGGCTCTAATTAATTTCTGAAAAAGAATCAAACCAACCATAATGGATCATGTTACTTAAGCTTTTCTTTTTCAAAATTGTTATAAATGTTTGTATTAAATAAATGTCTACACACACATATGTTGCAAAAAAGAAAACAAATAACACCACATTTGTATTACTAAGCTATTAGCTAGACATGACTTGCCCTTTAGCACGTACATGAGATGGGTTAAATTTTACCTTACGTAATTTAGGCAAAGTTTTTGCATCTCCTGAGAACTCTGCAAATTTCCCGAAAAGTCAGGATGTTACAACCACCTCTGTGTTGGTGATTTAGTGCTATCTCTTCCTCTTCCACACGTACAGTGTCACACACCTATGCAAGCCACATGTCATCCACCTCAGTTCTTCCTCTCCTTTTCCTAAACGTTCTATGAACCAGCACTCACTTCTGATGTCTTCTGCTCTCATTTTGCAGTGTTCTCATTTGGTCTATGTCCTTAAATACCATCTATATGATGATATGTTTGTGCTATGGCTCCTGTAACAAATTACTACAAACTTAGTGGTTTAAAACAACAGAAATGGACTCTTCCATCGTCCTGGAAGCCAGAAGTTCCACATCAGTACGGCTGGACTGAAATCGAGGAGTGGCCACGGCCGTGCTCCCTCCGGGGCTCTAGGGGAGAATCCATGTTTTGCCTCTTCAGCTTCTGGGGCTGCTGGCTTGGCTTTGCTTGTGGCTGCGTCACTTCAGTCTCTACCTCCCTGGTCACATTGCCTTCTGCTCGCTCTCCCTTATCACACGGCCATCACGTGTGCAAAGAGAGGGGACATGCCTGTTCTTTTCTCAATTTTAAGGCTCTGGTAGGTGCCTGGCGCATAGTAGGTGCTCCATGAATGTGAGCAGACACAAGCAAGCAAGTAACCCAGGAAAAGCCAGGAGATGATCCGAACCACACTGCTTTTTACTCTTCGTATTTTACGGCAGCTCAGATTTGCGGGCGTTTTTTTCAATGCAGTCTGTAAGAGTTCAATTGAATTTCTGGTGGCTGCTGGAAATTCACAAGTGAGAAGACATGGCAGGTGTGTAGGAATGTGGATGATGCAGGGGGCTTTAGAGGGACTATCAGGCTGGGTACTAGTTACAGAGCTGATAAGATCTCCCCTTCCAGACATCTGCAGGGATGATGCTTAGCTCAGGCCAATGCAGACACTAGGAGGAAAATAAGACCTGTGATTCTTTTAGTGGCTTAAAAATATTAAAATCCGATTAAAAGCAGGTTTTGAGGCTTGTAAGCCATCCTAATGCTTGAGCAGGAAACATGATTCCTTCACGTTAAGTAGGTTAACTTCCTCTTACTGTGAGAGAAAGAAATGGAAGTGCAGATGAGCTATTTTTATTCACTCTCAAGGTGAATTCATAGTCCTTATCTACTTAGCATCCAAAATAGACCCCAGCCTTCTCACTTTTGAACAAGGCCTGGGAGATCGATGTCACCCGGAGTAGGTCTGTGCTGACTGAACCCCACACACAGCCAGGAGAAAAGTTGCAGTTTCCGCTGCCACAGGGGAGTCGCCACGAGCTTTTGTCTCTAGGCCGGCGCTGCTTGGGATAATCATGTAGCGACCCTGATATGACTGCAAGCAGGGCGAATCTGGGTTTTAAAGAATTGATTGCTGCTTTGACTTTCTTAGAGCTATTCATTTCTAAAACCCAGAGCAAGACCCTGTAGTTACAAACTTCAGTGAATCAGACAATTGGATAAATATACACACAAAGAACCAGACCCACTGGGAACTGAAATGGCTACATTTTGAAACACTATAATTTATAACTTGCATAGCTACAAAAGGGCCAGTGGATCCTAAATTCTCTATCTCTCTCTCTCTCTCTCTCTCTCTCTCTCTCTCTCTCTCTCTCTCTTTCTCTCTCTCTCCTTTTTAAATCACAATGCATAAAGTCATCTCTTAAACTAAGAAGCCATCAAGTGGCTGATGCTGGTTCTTCCTATGGAAGGAATGGTTTCTAAAAAGATTGCTTGGTGACCCAGCGCCCCTCCAATTGATTCGGGCATTAGTAGCAGTAGTCCTTCGGTGGAGGGCTGTTGCCTCTTTCTTACAGAACGATCAACGTGAGGCTTTTGCCCTGGGGCTGACGGCTGGGCACCGGCCCCTCCTATCAATTCTGCTGTGTCCCAATTAATGACACCTGTGCCTCACTGCTCCAGACGGCCTCCCTGTGTCTTTGAAGGACTGTTTCTGCTCCAGCCCCAGCCACCGTGGGGGCATTCGAGGAGGCAAAGGGCTCCCAAACTGCATGCTTCCTCAAGTGACTGTTGGGCCACGTGCGTGCTGCATGCTCTTTCTTCTCCATATATAGTGAATGCGGGAAGTTCCTTGTATATGACAGAAGTACGTTTCCTAGTTAATCTTCAAATCTGGTGGAATGTCAACAAAAGTTTTGTCTACGAACAGGGTAAGGAATGTTGGTTAAGTCCTCAGGTCAGCCTATAAAAAGACGAGGTGGTGGAACTGAAATAATATAGATCTGTTATTAATAAAAAATTATACTGATATTGATACAGATGTATTTTCAAGCTACATGTAATAAATATGGGGGTCCAACCCGTCTAATCCCATGAACAATAGCCAGGTGAGGGAAGTTAGGAGGGGCTGGGCCAAACTTTCAACCCAAAGGCCCACAGGCCCATGAAAGTTCTGAAAGTCTAGTGAGATTGAGACAATGAGAGATTTGATCATATCTGACAAAAGCGAAACGGCTCTAACAAGGTCCAACGCGAATTACTGTGGACATGCCAGCAGATAAGCACAGGGCAGTTATGTGCCTTTTAACCCCAAAACGCTGTGTCCAGGATGTGGTCACAGAAAGAACAGCAAAGAGAGGAAGGATTGCGGGCTGAGAAGCCCACCCCTAGGGGACCACTTAAAAAGCAAGCAGGTGTATTGTCTTCCAGCGAGAAACGTTCTCTCACGTAGCCTGCTGTTGGGACCATGTTTCCCAAACTTTCGCTGATCATGCGAATTATTTGAACCACTTACGGATCCCCAGGTCTTCCTTTGAGAATCATGACCTGAATCATGAGAACTACCAATCGTGGTATAGGTGTCACCTACATGTCATACCTGAAACAGGTGAGGCCTGACTCCCCACACGGAGTCCCACTTTGGCGAAACCACAGAGCAGCCCCGCAGTCCCTGGGGCCCCTGAGGAGTGTGTGTAGAGGGGTCTGGCCAGCTCTACGCCACAGTAACAAGTGGAAGTTGCAGAGAGAAGGGTCCACTTACCGAATTCTCTAAGCAGCAAACACTCTTAAAAGTCCTTACGTGGGGCATTCCGCTTCCGGGTGTCCCCTCTCATTAGAGAGCTTCCCTTCTTTCCAATAAACTTCAGCTTAACCTTCAAAAAAAAAAAAAAGAAGTCCTTACATGCCAGTTATGTGTTAATGCACTTGGTTGTGTGTCCTCTGATTGGATTTCATGATGATCATCTTTGTGTGTTAGTCATTCCCTGTGGAATTCCTGGTTTCTAAATGTCTCATTGGGATTGCCTATTTCTACATTGTAGGTTACAGGAACCTTTTATAATGAATGACAGCTTGGCACTGTTTCCATGGAGTTAACTGTTGGCACAATAGCACAAGAGTCAACATTTATTGAGCACCTATTATATTCAGGCTCTGGACTGAATTGTGATACAATGGATAAGAACACAGATATTAAGGATTTTGTAACTCAGAAGAGAGGATAGAGACCTAAGAAGTTAAGAGGAAGGGTACAAGGAAGTAGGTGAAAACGGCAACTGAATGAACTAGTAGCTCAAAGATGGGTCGCCCCAGTGAGCTGTGGCGGTTAGAACCACCTATATAATCTTCTGGGTCCATCATTCAGAACTCACTAAGAATTCTGAAGCAGGGATGGCAGCACCTTCAGCCAAGCATGGGCCCTTCTAAGGGATGCGCCCTGTGTGACTGCAAGGTCACACCCCCCAAAAGCTAGACCTGGCTGCAAGTGACAAATATCTCTGAGAATTTGAAGATATGAAAGTGGTCTTTGAAAGAAGACTTGGACTAATAGAAAGAGCGAGAGGAAAAAAAGTCAATGAGGTTTGGAAAATAGGATCGACAAAGCAATATACTGAGGCCCGCTGTCTACAGAGTTTCACACTCAACCTGGTGACAAGGACAGGACCAACAGTGCTGAGATGTGGAGATAGAATGTGCCTTTGATGCGCTGTGATGACATGCCACTTCTGTTCTCAAAACTGTCACGGTTCTCCCAAGCTAGGAAAGTCTCAAACTGGGTTCTTACTGACCACATATGGGTGGCTCTTGTTTCTGACTTCCCTCTAAGGATCTCTCTCTCTCTTTTAATTAGTGTAGTTAAACCATTCACATTTAAAGTGACTTGATACTGTTGGATTAATATCTATCAAGCGTGTATAATAATTATTTTCTTCATTTGTTTGTTTTTTGTCCCTTTTTCTCTCTCTTCTTCTACCTCCTCTGGTTTTATTTATTTATTTTATTTATTTATTCTTTTATTGTTTTTGACAGAGAGAGAGAGAGAGATACAGAGACAGAGAGAGAACTGAACTGGGGGAGCTCCCAGTTCAGCA
>PVKE010049685.1:0-11189 GCA_004027555.1 Craseonycteris thonglongyai | reverse complement strand
TCCTGCAAAGGGCAATAAATCCTTTGTTTTTACCAACCATTGCTGGTGCCCCATCGGTAGTTATCGCAGACAACTTATGCAAAGGCATGTTTATCGACCTGGCGTATGTTCTGAAAGTTTTATAAATATCCTCACCTCTCATCTGTCCTTTCATTGGTAATATTTGCAACAGCTCCTCTTTGACTGTGAAGTTACTAAACACCATTCTCACCATAACTGCCAACTGTGTGGTGTCTGATATATCTGTTGACTCGTCAAATTGCAGAGAGAAGCAGTCACATATTTCCAAGTCAGTCTTTAACTGAGTTTGCAAGTCTTTTGAAATTGTGTGTATTCTTCTTGTGACTGTGTTATTTGACAACTGTAGGACTTGTATTGCCGACATAATCTCACGCTTGTTAGAATATTCCTCAAATAAACAATCGGCAGCAGTCAGAAATGCTTCTTTTAACAATTCACCATCCTGGAAAGGTTTTTTCTTCTTTGCGAGCGTGTGAGAAATTTTGAAAGAAGCAATGGTTGCCTTTTTAGATTTTTCCACATGGCTAGTGAAAACAGTCTGTTGAGTAAACTTAATTTTAGTTGATTTATTTTTTTCTTTCTTCAGATTTAAGTGGATAATTCATATCAAAAGTGGTATGACTTATCTGAAAGTGACGTTCAATATTATGTTTTTTCGGCACTGCAATACTACTGCCACACAACAGGCAAACGCATTTACCTTTTAAATTAATGAAACAATATGATTCCTCCCAGTCTGTGTTAAAATTATAGGTTCGTTTTCTCTTATTTGGTCCACTCATTTTAGGACTAAAAAAATAAAAATAAATATAGTTATAGAACTACAATATCATATCAAATTGCCACCAAAATAATAGATGACCTACCTCGCTTTTAGTTCATTTAAAATAGAATATATCAAAACACTGTGATCCTTGCTAACCGTCACGACCCGATCAGTCCAGCAACCGCAATCAAAACGGCAACTTGGTGTCTCCCGGTTGGGGGGAGGAGAGTTTAAAGAGCGCAGCGGCTACACAAGACGCGACATGCACAAAGGCGAAAGCTAGGGAAACACTTATACATACGATATCGCACACATACCAACGAATATAATAAACCTGTGTAGATACTCAAACAATATTTTAAAATTCTAACAAATGTATAAAAATAAATTACAGTTTTACTTAGTGTTTATGAAAACCTTCTGATGCAGTCAAATAATGACGGGCGCACACAAATTGGGCCGCGGGCACCATGGCACCCATGGGCACGGGGTTGGGAATCCCTGATCTAGGCTGTTAATTTTTTCAACTGCTGAATAATCTGCATAGTCAAAAGCACTTGGAAAAGGTATTTCAATTCACATAGCAAACAATATAATGGTTTAAAAGCATCCGATATAGCTTAAATATTTATTAGGTCATTTATTTTTAATCATGATCTGAATCCTCACTTCCTGTGTGGTCTTGAACAAGTGTATTCACCTCTCAGTAATTGATTTCCTCCATTTCCAAAGTTGTATAATAATGCTTCTGAAACTTACTGCACCAGGACACTGTGGCATTGTATATAACACTGTCTTTTGATATTGGAGAAAATTGTTCTAAAAAAAGTAGTACGACTAGATTTCAACTTATCTTTTCACTCTTTAGAAAAAAAATGGTGAAAGAATTTAAAGAAAAGTCCTTTCTTTTTAAAGAAACGTGTTTATCAGCTATTGTAATTTTCCTTTAACAATCCTTTGTAATATTAGTGCAGCCTTTGACAAAAGTTTTAAATGGGTACAATATGTAGGCAGAATACGTATGAAAACCCAAAATATATGCATAGTTTTCCCATTTCCCAGTCTGCTCTACCACCATGACTGGATCCTTCCAAACACTGACATTTTGACTGTGTCTCAAACCCTGCCTTCAGAAAAGTATTGCAAAACAGCACCCTGTTTATTCATCCACTTCATATTGATACTATGATGTTGTTTTGTAAGCACATGTCTGTCTCTCTAGCTATATTTCTTTTTTTCCCAAACAAGAGAGACTACACTTAGTTTCGTTGTGTTGTCTTTTTAACTATATTACTTATATGAGTATTTACACTTAATAAATGTTCAGTCAATATTTATTGAAATAATTCAGGCTTAAGTAACCTTTTTTTTCCAAATCGTGACTTTTACTTGGTATCATGGACTGAAGTTCAGAGAATAATGATCTAGCTCCCAGAAAAACAAGCAATAGTAACACAACACTCTACATAGTCATACACATAAGACAAGCTCTGCCTTACTAATAAAAATGCTGTATGGTCTTTGTTGTATGAATCATATCCACCAGAAGCTTCATGAAAAAGAGTTCATGGAGAACCTTCGTCATGAAAAGATCTTCATTCTGTGCTAAACTTTTATTTTTTTTAGTATTTATTTTATTGTTTTTGACAGAGAGAAGGGGGAGGGCCCAGAACAGTCTCCTTAGATGTACATTATTAGTTGTGACATGGTTTCATTTCACACAGGTGGGAGAGGGCCATGCAGAGCGGAAACTGGGCTGAAGGCATCCTCCATGGGAGGTATGCCCCTGCAAGCTGGGGGCTGAACTGGGGGCCTTCTACATGGGAAGCCTGCCCAGGCGGCCACACCCCAGTTCAGCATATGGGTACGCACAGGCCACGGCCAGGACCAGGACTTGATCCTTGGACCCTGGGGCTGCAAAGTGAGTGCTTAACCCTCTGAGCCATCCTGGCTTTCCCTGTACTAAACTTAAATACAATTTGATTATGTGTATGAGGGGTGGTCAAGAAATTCATGAATGAAGATGAACAGGATGAAAAAAACTATTTATAATTTTCCCTTTTCAATATATTCACACTTAATTCTAATACACTTTTTAGATATTTCAATAAGTTTATTTATACCCTCAAACAAGTGTGGTGGTTTTTATGTTTGTTTGTTTTTGCCAACAAATTGCAGCTTTAACCTCTTTGTTACCTATAAATTTCTTCCCTCAAAGAAGGTTTTTCATATTTGGGAGCAAATAATAATCAGACAGAGCAAGGCCTGGACTGCAGAGAGGGTGGTTTAACATTTTAAAGCCACAGGCATGAAGAGTAGCCAGTGCAACATTGCTCTTGTGCACAGGTGCCTTGTTGTGCAAAAGCAGCGCCTCTTTGGTCTATTTTGCTCTTCTTTTCTCCTTCACAAATGCTTTTAGTTGTTTCAGCAGAGCTGAATAGTAGTACTCTTCAGTTATTGTGACACCCTTATCTCTGTAATCAGCAGGACACCCTTCATATCCCCCAAAACAGCAGCCATAATTTTTCCAGCTGACTGCAATACCTTGAACCTCTTAGGGGGTGGCGTGCCCTATTCATGCCTCTGCATGGACTCCTGCTTTGACTCAGGCTCATAGTGATGAACCCCAGTTCCGTATCCAGGGACAAACCAGTTTAAAACTTCATCTTTGTTGTCTCTGCAGAGGTCTAAAAATGGTCATGAACACTGGGTGCACTGATGATTCTGAAGTGGTGTGAGCATTCTCGGTACCCATCTTGCACTGACTTTTGACATCCTTATATGCTAAGGGAGAAGATTCAAAATGGTTATAGGTGATAGTCCAACCACTTCTGCAAGCTGCTTTTTATTCAATCTGGCATCTTCCACTACAAATTTTCAGCTTTCTTGACAATGTCTGAGGAAGTGGCCTCAACAGGACATTCCAAACTGAGTACTTTAATTGACTCTGACTTGCTTGAACAGACTATGCAACTTGTAAACCTTGGGTTTCCCAGGGTAACAGTCTCTATAAACTCTTAAAATCTTTCTCAAGTTTGAGGCATTTTCCCATGTTTTGTGAGGAACTTAATGATGGCACGAAGTTCAATTTTATCCATACATATGGGTATGTTGACATGTTTCTTCGGCGATATGTGAAAGATCATGGAGAGTGGGCTGAAATTTAGCACATACTGGTATACTAACATAAGAAACACAATCAACTATGTGTACTAGTACACCCACTTCTCTGATAACACCCCCATTGGTGAATTTCTTGACCATTCCTTTATATGCAATGAGAATAAGAGCGAATAGACAAAGAGCTCCCAAACTAGGCTTGCAGAAGCTCTATTCATTAGGCAAAACTCATGAGAAGGAGAGGCTCTGTGTACCCAATTGCATTCAAGCTCCGCATACAGCAATATGACTGATATGGACATCAAGTTCTGGAAGAAGACGCTTACCCTTTGTGTGCCAGGTTTTTAAGCTGCATTATTAGGAAATCATATCCCATCCCTACTGTGATCACAGGCAAGGTATTGTAGTGCTATTATATGAAATAATTTTGTCTTCATTCTTTCCTGTCAGCTAGTGTTAGTGGAAAAAAGCACCACTAGCCCCTCGCCTGGTAAGATCAGGGTGTTGGCCAAGATTAAGCACAAATCTGTAACAAATACGGATCTATTATAAATATCTACTCCTTTTTGTGGATGTCAGCCTATGAATAAGTTTTCGATTGGTTAGTCCCTATTTCTCAGTCTCCCTCCATGAACAATCAGAAGCCAGACATTACAATGGATGCATACTTAGCATCTTAAAGACATTCCCAATATAAATTACTTTTTTTTTTTAATCTCTGATTTTTAAATTGGTTTTCAGAAGTCTAGGAAGGGTAGCAAAGAACCTTTTTCACCCTGCATAAAGAACACATAGCAAAATATATCACATGTACTGAAGTAGCATTTCTTACCAAAAATTCACGGAGAACAGAAGAATGAAGAGGTACCGGTACATATGTCTCTAATTATCTACTGCTTTCTAAGGATCATCCAAGATTTAGTCTGGCCTAGGAATCAGACGTGGAAAGGGGGATCTACTCCTTGGGTTGTGGGGCTTAAAGCTACATGATTTTGAAACACAGGCTGCTTACCTGGTATGATCATGAGCTAGGATTCAATAACAATGTAACGAGGCAAAACCTTAGTACTAGACCTACACCACTAAGCAGTGTTCATGGTTGGGAAAGCATCAGGTTTACTCTATTGTGATTGGAAGCTGAATACTAGCTTTTAGGCTAAGATGCAGAGTCTTAAACTTAGGGCCAGTGTAGCTTTGCATGATGCCAATATTTTTCTCCAGTAGGATAGCCATCCAATGAAAGTCCTGGAGAGATTAACCCTCATTTAGCAGCAGAAAATTAGACACTGGAAGTCATTTTTTTTCTGAAAAATTCAAAGGACTTTTCCATTGTCTTCTGATAATGTTGCTCTTGAGAAATCTGATGCTGCTCTGGTTTTAATTTTTTTTAACATGACCCCCTTCCCCTGTTTACAAGTGTATATGATACTTTTCAGAAGTATTTGTATCTCTAAAGTTCTTAAATTTCACTAAGATATATTTCACTCCAAGTCCATTTTCTACCAATATGCTAGATTTAAAAAAAATCAATTTTTAATCTGAAACTCCAGCCTTTTAGTTTTTAAATTTTATTTGAATTTCACTTTGATGGTTTCTTTCCCTCTACTTGTTTCCACAATCCCACAAGTATTACTCAATAATTCTGTACCTTGAATTAATACTCTATTATTTTATCTTTTTGCTCCTATTTTACATCTCTAGACACCCTGGGCGACATTCTCATTTCATCTTTCAAACTGCATACTGCTATTTTCAATTTTGCATTCATATTTTTAATTTTCAAGAACTTTTTTTATGTGCCTATTTTATATAAGCTATAAATATTGTTGAATGCAGTATCTTTTTATATAATTTGAATAATTTTAAACGTTTTCTTTTTCTCACATGATCTCAGTTTTATCCAAATTGTTACCTACTTATCTTTCTAATTTCATATCTAGTGATCCTAGGTTACCTGTTCGTATTTAAGAGTTCCTTCAATTAAAAGTAGCTTGAAGTATCTGTGTCATAAGTAGGTGTAACTGACTGAATATTGTTTCATTGAGCAATCCAGTAGTATTTACACTCTTCTGGAATGATGACGTTCTCTCTCTCATTTAAACCACCACCAAAACATACCTTTTCCTTTTCCTTTTCCTTTTCCTTTTAAAGACAGTAGTCTGCATAACAGAATGTTGGAAACCAAGTGAGAAGAGATTGTGTGATTGTCAGGCAAGGAGGAAGCTCAATTTCACAATATAAACTTTCACTTTGTCCTTTCAGTGTGGTTCCTCTCAACTTCAACCATGAGTTCTGTCTCTAGCCCAGGTAACTTACACTTTATAGTCTCTAGAAAAGGAACCTCCAGTTTTCTGCCAGGGTAAGAGAGGGGATATCAGTAAGGTTCTCAGAGTGCAGAGAGGATCTGTGGTTCCATGTAATCTTTAATCAGACATTAGAACAACACTCTTATCCAACACTTACAGAAGTCCCGGATAGCAATGATTTCTGAGCCTTTTGGGAATTGTATAGTTAACTCATTCAGCTTTATCCACTGCCAGCCTATGGTTTAGATTTCTTGGCCTGTCAGTCAGCTAACACATTTGCTTTGCACTTCCAAAATACCATTTCAAATTCTCTATGTCTTGTCAATAGAGGCCATATAATTAGCCCTTTCTCACAATTTAGTTGGGTATCTGGAGAAAGCCAAGGTGAGAGTATCTGTTGAATTCACCACCTTTGTCTAGAAATTTTTACCATAAAAGCCATAACATTTGCAAAGAAGGTTAGGAACTTAAATTCTTGAGATTATAACAATGTACTTCAGAAAAACTGCATAGCATGCATTTACCACAGTGTTGCAAAATGAAAGGAAGAAATATGATAAATTCCAAAATGTGTATGTCCATCTCCCATTGAAATCATAGTTTTTATGTTTTAATATATCTGTTCATCTGAATGGTTTCATAGAACGCCTAAAAAAGGAAGATTGATACCTAAGTCTCTTCATGCATATGTAAGCTTATTTAGAGGGGAAAGGCTTGAGTAACAGAAAGAATGTCAAATGCTCTGTCATACAGTATTACTCTCATAAAATGAAAATTATGAAGTGCCAGCTGTTACTTCCAATTTTATTTTTCATAAAATGATAGCTCATATATTCATAATCTTACAGTATAAAGTACTACAAAATATAGAAAATGGCTGACAGTGCATAATTTCATGAATTTTGAATATTTTCACTCAGTACAAACAGAAAACTTCCCAAGGGATACATCTGTCACATGTTTTGGTCATTATTGTTACTTTGGAGTTGTAAACTTTAGATTCTGAAATAACATGCTAATAGAACTTTTAACCATAAGAAAGGAAATACAGAATTAAATTTTAGCTATGTGATCTTTAAAACTCTGACCAATTCAGCAAAATAGAAATTATATCAATGAAAGAATAAATCTATTTTTCTTATGGAGCAATTGTGCATAACATTTTAACTTTTTTTTTCATTTTCAACTGATAGTTCTGACTTTGTGAAAACAGCATAACTAGTTTACATAAACTCTAGACTAAAAGATGCTGATACTTCAAACTATACTTTATTCTTCTACTGTATGTCTTTTTCAGTAGCAACATTCCAAATAAAAGTAAATTACTGCGTATAGCTTTTTTGTAACTGACTATGATTTTGTGGTAGGATGTATACAGTATAAATTAATATTTATAAAATAGTAAGAAAAAAAGAAAAAGGTCTAAGTATCAAATCCTTTCTTTCATTTACAATTAGCTTTATTGCAAAGTAGGAATTATCAAAAACGAAAAACTTGTCATTTGCTTTTAAATGTCTGATATTAATCTATAAAGATAAATAGCACTCTAGGATTCTGTCTGACTACAAGAATTTATGGAGAAAATTTTCCATGGGATACTTTTTCTTACCCATCAATCATGTAGTATTTTGTTATGTACCAACTTGGTCCATTTGAAACCTCATTTTCAAGAACCTCTTTTTTCTTTCTGTTGTAGGTATTTGACCAAAAACTAAATCTATGAGACTTAGAAGGAGAAAGTGAAGTAGAAGTGTTACTCCCTAAATATCATCATGATCAGAGGTGACTACTGTCAGACACAGATATGGGTGAATTCTATTTTGTCCACTCACCTAGGCTCCACATTAAACTCTTCTCACCTGTTAAACCTGATGACAAAAGTTACCTTACCCCAAGCCCACTAAAAACAAAAACAAACAAACAAACAAAGAATGCAGAGGCAACAACCTTCTTTAGACTTCCTTAGTTCTTCACATTTCTACGCTGAGTCAGACAAGCCTGGCTTGTGGTCAAGAGACTTTTCTAATTTTCTAATTCCAATTTCAGAGTCATGTTCCCAGCATTTCCCACAATATGTAGGCCTCATTCTTAACATAAATTTATTTTTCCATAATATTCATAATAGTTCTGATCTCTAGTAAAACCTTAAATGATACAAATTTTTAAAAAAGATCAAAGCATCAGAAAGTTGGGAATGGAGCTACGCTATGACCTAGCAATCCCCATTCTGGATGTCTACCCAAAACACTTGAAAACCTTAGTCCATAAAAGCACATGTTCCCCGTTGTTCACTGCAGCACTGTTCACAGTAGCCAAGACACGGACACAACCAAAGTGCCCCTTGATAGGTGACTGGATAAAAATACTATGATTGAAAGCAAAATAAGCCAGACAGAAAAAGCTGAGAACCATATGACTTCACTCATCACATGTAGAATATAAAACTGCAAGCAAGAAACAAAATCGCACAAACATAGTCAATAGTTTAGTGCTTACCTGAGGATAAGCGGGAGGGGGTGGGAAAGGAGGGAGTGGGAGCTAAATTTTATGGTGATGAAAATAGCTGTACACCTGGAACCTATGCAATTTTTACTAACCAATGTAACCCTAATAAATTGAACAATTAAAACTTTAAACAATTATAATTACAATAAATGAGGTACTTTACAACAACAACAACAAGTTTTACTCTGGTTATGAGATATATAAATTACAAACAAATAAGTATCACCAGTTACAAATATTACAGAAAAAATGTTATGGTATAGTTTGTAAATTATAAGTGTAGAGCTCTTCAAAAATGTCAGAATAGCAACCATGCTGACTCTATCCTATAGCTAATGATCAATTACCATATATTTTATTTGATCTGTCCTTTATTTGCTTTGCTGTCTCTAGTTTTTGCTACTTTGTTATTCCTTGTTATTAATTTTTAATTTTTTACTGCAAGTGCATATAGCCACATATCAACTTTTCTTTAGAAAGAAATTTTCCTTAGAAAGAAATTGTTCCATATTATATGTTCAGTTTGTATTACCAAGACAAGGTAATTTTAATATGAATAAAAATAAATTAATTTATAAAATTTCAGAAATCAAAATGAATTACAGGTGTGCAACAAAGCATTATTTTGCCAGAAAACTTCTAAAACCTTTACTAATTAGCTTGCCATACTATCATTGCTTCAACTATATTTTCTTGATATTATTGCAGATTAATATGACAATTATATGGTTTGCTTCTACTGTTTTTCTCTCTTGACTTTAACGTGTTTCAGATTTGGCATAACTATACCCTTTTCTGAGCCCTTGATAATCCTTCCTTCCATTTCTTATTAATATCTGAAGGACTATTCCTGCTGCATACTGCACCAGTATATGTCATTAATTTTATAAACATTTATGTCTAAAAGAATCAACTTTCCTACAATTTTAAAACTGAATTTACATTTAAATGCAATTTAATAAAAAAATTCCTTTAAAAAATTACTGATTTGTTTTTAGTAATAAAGTTAAGGTTACAGGATTATATTAGGCTCAGAAATTAAAGCATTGAAATTAAAAGCAATAGAATTTCTTGTTTGATAAGCTAGGCATACACTAATAGAAAGTGATTATTTTTAATATACGATATCTCAAACTAAGTTAAATCAGTGTTTTATATATCACTATCTGTCATTAAGAAGGGAGAGCCCACCAAAGAAGTCATCTCAGAGAAGATATACATTATCTTAAACTTTTGAATTTTTAGAGAAAAATAAATCTTATGAATATTATTGATATAAAATTACTTTTATTCAAATTTTGCTTCTATATTTTGTCTGTGAATAGACCCCCAAAAAAATATGTGTCAAAAGCTAGTCAAATGTACTTACACTTATGGACAGTGGACAGACTAGGTGACCCATCACCAAACCATACCTCTTGGTATTTGTGCCTTTGGGTACATTCCCTCCTCTTAATGAGGATAGGATCTATGAATCACTTCTACCTAACAGAAACATGACAAAGGTGGACAGGAAGTCACTCCCTTGATTATCTTGCTTGCAAATTGCTTTCTTACTCTCCCTCAGCCTTGAAGGAGCAAGATGTCATGTTGCAAACAGCCTATGGAGCATCCACATGAATAGAAAGTATAAGCTGCTTCTATGAGCTGAGGGTAACTACTAGTAACAGTCAGTAAAAATAAATAAATGAAATGAAGCTCTCAGTACCACCACTGCAATGAAATAAATTCTGCCAACAACTCAAATTCACTAGGAAGCAGATTCTTCTTCAGTTGAGCATCCAGATGAGGATGCTTTCTGCCCACACCTGGATTGCAGATCAGTGAGGCCCTGAAGCAGAGACCCAGATAAGCTGTGCCTGAACTCCAGATGCAAAAAGAAACCTGAGTTAATAAATATTTCTTGTTTTAACCCTTTAAGTTTATGGTGTTGTGACACAGCAGCAGATAACTAACACACTTGCATAAACACAGCACTACATCTATTTGTAGATGTTCATACTGATACCTTCTATTTCAACCCAACAAAACAGAAGAAATGATGCTAGCCTTCTTTCCTTTCTGGTTTCATTGTTGCCATATAAAAATGTCACCATATACCAAAATTAACTCAAAATGGATTAAAGACCTCCACATTAAGACACAAAACAATAAACCATAGAGAAGAAAGTATTGGTATTAAACTTATAGACCTTGAGTTCAGGGAGGATTTTATGAACGTGACCTCAAAGGCGAGGGAAGTAAAAGCAAAAATAAATGAATGGGAGTTGAGGGGGAAGTTGGTAGTGGGCATCAGATATATGGTGGTGAAAGGAGGGCTGATTCTGGATGGTGAGCACGTGGTGCAATACATAGAAGACGTGATGTAGAGATGTGTACCTAGAGACTATGTAGTTGTTACCGACCAATGTCACTCCAATAGATTTAACAATAAAAATAGATAGATAGATAGATAGATAGATAGATAGATA
>PVKE010049684.1:0-11188 GCA_004027555.1 Craseonycteris thonglongyai | reverse complement strand
AGATACCAATGTTGTCTTTCTTGCCTTCCTGCACATAGTAGGGAGAGAGAGAAAGAGAGAGAGAGAAAAGAAGGAGAAGGAGAAGAAGGAAGAGGAGGAGGAGAAGAAGAGGAGGAAGAGGAGGAGAAGAGGAGGAGGAGGAGAAGAGGAGGAGGAGGAGGAGAAGAAAAGGATGAGAGGGGCTATAAAGAAGAGGAGGATGAGACAAGAACTTCCACAAATACTTATGAATAAATAGATAAGTTATAATAAGTAGAAAGTGAGACAGAAAAGTTGAAATCAAAAACAAAAATTTCAATTTTTCTTCTAAGAAGAGCAGATGGAGAAAGGGGAGGGGGAAAGGGGAAGAGGAGGGGGAAAGAGGAAGGGGAGGAAGAGAAAGGAAAGAGGGGAAAAGCCATTATACTACCCAGTACACGCTGTCTTCAGTATTTCAAAGAAGACAAATAGCCTTGATGAAAACATTATTTTTTAAAAAGGCAAATGTATGAAAAATACATATTTTTAAAAATAGGACATTGCTAATCTAGCAAAACTTGCATTTAGAAAGAAGTACGGTACATTAGTGCCACCCGTCTCTCAATTCACAGAATTGTCTTTACAGTAGAAAAGTGTATCAGTCAGGGTCCTGATAGAACACAGATGGCATAGTAAAAGGGGTAATTGAAGACATTTTAATGAAGGGATTATCTACAAAGATATAGGTGGACTAAGAGAAACCAGCAAGCACTGATAAAGCACCCCAGAACTAACACTGGGAAGCTATTACAATATAAGCTCCAGGCCTGAGAAGGGGCACTTACTTGAATTTAGGGGAAGCTTATCTGTATATAGCTCTAGGAAACTGCTGCCTTCAGGATCACTTTTGGTAATGCAGTCACTGCCAATCAAGACCAAACTCTCTCACTTCCTCATCTCTAACATCCTATTGGTACATCCCGTTGACTGAACTCAAATGGAAGTCAGAAGACAATAGAGCTCAGCTGACATTGGTCACAGAGGCCCACCTGAGACACAGAGCAGGGACAAGAGTGGAGATTGTCAGGGGTGGGCACACAGAGAGTATGCAGCGCCCTGTTAGCAGAAATCCTTTGTCATACATCTCTGTACACACATCCCATCACCATTCCCTATCACTTCTATTCAGCATCAGATATAATGCTTTGCACACAGTTGGGCTTTGAAATGCATAATGAGTAAAAAAATGATGGCATATCCATTCTTAGGAAGGATTAGAATAAGCAGTGAGAAAAGATTAGAAGGGAGAGGAACAAAGCACATCTAAGTTCTGCCTCCTTAGGTCTTTCCTCCATTAACTCTAAAAACAAAATCCTAGGAAAAGGCAAGGTAACAGATGGAAGTGAGAGAAGACATATTTTGTCAATAATATCACCGATAATAAAGGTGGCTCCTCTTAAGGACCACCCAGCTAGGATAGGCCTCTTTCTCTAATCTCTCACTCAGGGGGAAAGCATTAATGTGAGATGATTAAACTTACGGTATTCATCTTGACATCATTCCTACATTTTGTTTTATCCTCTGCTCTTGGAATACCCTCTCCATTTCTCTGCATTAATCTTCATTGAATAACTTCTTCAGGCCAAGAAATCTTTCCCTTATTTTGTTCCTTCTCTGCATTAGTGCATACTGTCATTATGTATTTATTTGCTTTTTTGTTTTAGAATAGACTTATTGTTTTTAGGTAGGTATGCACACCCTGAAATAGTACTCTTAGGGATAAGAGGGAAGAAATCTAACATAAATTTAAAATATACTGCCTGACAAATGTTGCAGAAGTGCCATCTCTTTATTCTTCACAAATATCTAACAATGCAGATATTGTAAATCTCTGCTCTTAGATGAATAAACTGAGGATGGCCAATCTTTTCAAAGCTATACAGTAAACCAAGAATATGCATCATATTCTTGGCAAAAAAAAAGTCATATATTTCCATGTTCTAGTTCCTACTTCCTAATATTCATCACTTGGTTTAGACTAAAGGCCCCAAATCTTCACAACCCTGGCTCTTGTATCTATGGCCTTTACCAGGCTAACTTCACAGTTTCTTGAAGAAGAGGAATATACCTCACCCTTTACCCGGAGCGCAACCTTTTGACTTCAGTAGCAGCACATGAGCAACCTGTCATAACAGCTTGGATAGAGCGTGAACCAACGGGGCTTGCCCTCTTGCTCCCCTGTCATTGCCCTGAGAACGTACTCAAATTGGTCCACTGGTGACCAGACAAGGATGAGAAACCCTGAGAACAAAGTCTAATCAAAGCCCCACCTAAATCCTCTGCTTTCAGACTTGTGCTCTCAGCCCAAACAGTCTCAATGAGGCCGCCCTGCCAAGTCCAGCTGAGAGCAACTCATCCACAGCTGACCTGGAGATCTGCAGAATAAATGATCACTGTTTAAACAACTCTGATTTCAAAATGTTTGCTCCACCACATTGTCCTTAGGCCTGATATTACCTTGATTCTACGGTCTCAGAATCATTGATCTCTTGGAAGCTCAATTCTCCATCATAGAAGGAGGAACTCAACTTCTTTGGAGACAAAGGTCTCCAAGGTCTCTAAGTTATAATTTGTGTAATTTTATTTTAATTTCATATATAGGGGATTCTATGATTTCATTATTTATTTCCTCTTCTTCTTTCTTTTCCCTAAATGATAATTCAATGCTATGTAACAATGTTATTTGTTCATGAGTATATTCATTTATTTGAAAAAAGAACAACTTAAAATTAAGTAAGCAAACGTGAATTTGGATGAATACTTAAATAAAATAAAAGTACCTCTCCTGAAAATTTTTCTATAACAAAGTTATGGCTTTTACTCACAGACAATTATCCAGTCTCTAATTTTTTGGAGAAAATATCTTTATTCTAAAAGTAAATAGGACTCAATGAATAAATAATCATCTTTCAATTGATTATCAATTTCCTTCCTTGAAATAGCTGTCAGCACAATTTTACATCTGCTAGTGGCTGGCTCTCTATCTAGTTCTCAAGACACTCCACAGAGGCTTTCTCTATACACCTAGGGATGCATGAGTCATAGGAACAAGCCTTATGATGAGGTGTTGTTATGAGTTGAATTGTGTCTCCCCAAAAAAAGATATGTTGTAGTTCTAACCACCAGGACCTCAGAATGTGACCTTATTTGGAGATAAGGTGTTTAAGAGCTAATCAGTTTAAAACGAGACCATAATGGTAGGCGCAAATCCACTATGATTGATGTCCCTATAAAAGGAGAAATATGGACACAGAGACAGACATGCATAGAGGGCAAAAGACTGAAAAGACGCAGGGAGGCATCCAAGAAGAGAGGCCTAGAACAAATCCTTTCCTTACAGATCTCAAAATGAACCAATTCTACTGACACCTTGATTTGGGATCTCCAAAATTGTGAGAAAGTAATTTCTGTTGTTTAAGCCACTAAGTTTGTGGTATTCGGTTATGGCAATTCTAGCAAATCAGTACAGGTGCCTTTGTGCACCCTTACCACAGCCAATACCACTCTAGCTACAGGAGACCCGCTTAATCAGAAGGAACTAGTTGTAAATGCTACAACTGTACTTGCCTTTAAGTAAGATGCTTTGTCTACAATTAGAGAAGTGGGTCTGTTTCTGTGACACTGCAGTTTCAGGGGTGCTTGAGCAATGACAAAAATATGACTGTGACTTTGTGATTGACATTTAACAAAAGAAGGGGATAAATATCTATTTCCTGAACTACTTCTGAGGAATGAGAGTGCTCATATTACCTTAAAATGGTAATTCCAAATTTACAAGAAGTCAAACCCACAGTCAGTAGTTTAGTGGTTACCTGAGGGTAAGTGGGGAGGTGGGTGGGAGAGCTGGGTGGAGAGGAGTAGAGAGGGGGAACCAAATATACGGTGATAGAAAGTGAGCTGATTCTGGGTGGTGAGCACATAATGCAGTGTATAGACAATGTAATGTAGAATTGTACACCTGCAAACAATGTAATTGATATCAATCAATGTCACCTCAATAAATTTAACAATAAAAGAAAATTTTTTTAATAAATAAAATAAGAAGTCAAAACCCTAAAACCCCTTTGAAATTATTATTTTTTTCCTAATTATCTATTCATTGAATTTATAATTCTGAAACTGTGGCATATGTGCTAGGCAAATAAATTGTTACTATGAACGAAGGAATTTCTGGTTTTAGTTAAAGGACACTGATATAAATTCCAGCATTGGCAAAGCCTTTGTTCTGAAGAGATTTACTAAAGCAAATCATCAGTTCTGAAGTTAGATTTGTATGTGTTAATTCCAAATGAAGAACATACTTTAATTGCTGTTCTCATAATCTCATAGAACTCTAAGTGACTATATAGCAAAATTGATATTTACTTAATTCTTCATAAGCATTCCATCATTTGGCTTTAATATTTGAGTCTCTTAATAAGAGATACTGTCTGGACAGCCCTTGTATGTCATAAGTTATATGTACTATCTTTGCCTTAAACTGGCTCCTCCTCCTGCCTTGCATATTTCTGCTAATGGCGGCATTATTCTTCCAGCTGCCTCAGCAAGAACTGAATTATTCTGGATACCATTCCGTATTAGTCAGTGTTCTCCAGGGAAACCAACAATCAGGATGTGTAAAGATATTTAGAAAGAGATTTATCATGAGGGATTGTCTCACGTAGTTAGGGACAGAGAAGTCCTACAGCCTGCTGTCTGCTAAGCCCAGGAAAATCCATGGTGTAGTTCTGATCCTAACCTGAAGATCTGAGAGCCAATGGAGAGGTCAGTCTTAGTCCAAGTTCAAAGGCTCTATGACTGTGCACAAATGTCCAAGGGCAGGAGAAGATGGATGTTCTAGCTAAAAAGCAGAGAACAAATTTGCCTTTCTTCTGCCTTTTTGACAATATTCAGGCTTTCAGTGGATTGGGATGGCTGCCCACATCTATGCTCAGTCTACTGATTCAAATGCTAATCTCTTCTGGAAACACTCCCACAGACACATCCACAAATAAGGTTTTACCATCTATCTGGGCTTCCCTTAGGCCAGTCAAGTTGACATATAAAATTAACCACCATACTTTCTCTTCCCCCATATCCAGTCAGTTATTAAGTCCTATAAATTCCATGTTTGTACTTTGTTTGACACACCACTACCTCTCTTCAATTACACTTAATTTTCCTATTAAATCAGCCTGTTAAATGTATCTCCATCTCCAAAAGTTTTTTTCTTTGTGCCAGCTTGCCTAATTTAATGTTCCTTCAAGCACAATATTATGTAAGTTACTCTTCTGCTCAAAATTCTCCAAAGGGTCTCCATTTCTTAACAATAAAATTCAACATTTGTAGTTTATATGATTTGTAGCCTACTCATTCTCTTCTTTACCTCATCTACTCCTACTATTTTCCACATTCACCTCCTTTTTCACTTTTTCCATATTTCTCTTTATAACTTCCTTTTTACTCAGAATGCCTCTATCTTCTTCCTATCTCTGCCATTCTACCAATTCTTCAAGGTCCATTTCAAAAATGACATTTTTTTCCCTTCTGAAATCTGATACAGGCACACAGTCCTTGGGTCCAATGCATTTCTGAATTCAGAATCTTTTGGAGTTTAAACAGAGAATATGTACACATTTTATTTATTGCATTACACCCTCAGTGGTGCCTCATCAGTTTCTTAAGATCAAACACATCAATTTTGATGGAACAAAACGGAAATAAAATCACACTAAATGGGATAAATAAATACTCTAGATATCAGTTCAAGTCAGTTCCAGTCAGAACTTACAATCAAATGAGTGGGCCACTTACTTATTTTTGAAAAACTCAACTTTTCAGAGCTTGATGTATTTTGAAATTGTAAATAAGATTTTTTGAGCCTAGATTTTTTTTCTTATACTTAAAATGCTTACAGATTTACTAATTTCTACTTGTTTTGTATTTCATTTTTAAAGATTTATTTTTATTGTTTTTTGGCAGAGAGAGAGACAGAGAGAAGGAGGAGGGCCCAGAGCAGTCTTCATAGTTGACAGCATTAGTTTTCCATATAGTTTCACTTCACAGGTGGGCGCGGGGCTGCGCAGGGCAGGAACTGGGCTGGGAGCCTCCTGCATAGGCCCCGGCAAGAACTGAACTGGGGGCACACCCCAGTTCAGCGTGTGAGTACACCTGGGCTGGGCCCGGGATTCGATCCTCGGGCCCCAGGGCTGTAAAGCAAGCACTTAACCCGCTGAACCATCCCAGCTTCCCCTGTTTTATATTTCTTTATACCTATCATATAAGGAGAACTTATTATTGGCCAGGTACTGTGCTAAGTATTTTAAATGTTTGCGTCCATCAGAAACCTACCAGGAAAGCTGAAACCACTACAGGATTTACAGCAGAGATAATAATTTAGGGAATTGATCATACCAGTGACTGGAAGAATTAAGAGCCAAACAGAGAAGAGTGAGGTGAGCCAGAGAGCAGCAATAGCTGAAAGTCACTGTCACCCCCAGGAAGGAGAGACAAAAGGAGATGGTGATGTTGCAGGACCCCAGAAGCTGGAGAAACCCAGGAAGTAGGAAGCAAGGTGGGTCTGTTCAGCAGGAGTTGGTGACATAGAGGAAACACAGCTGCTAGCTGAGAATATGACTGAAGAAGACAGGGAGCAGGGAAATGGGCTGGCTTCTCTCTTCTTCCCACCTCCTCAATTTTCCACCAATCAGAAGTCTGTGGACACAGGAGCCTAGGCAACACAGCCTGGAAGAGTGAGCTCCCTTGTGATATGAAGTAAAAGAGCTGGGGAAGGTCAAGGACTGCATCTGAACCCAAGCAATCCCAAGGCCAGCCTGATACATTATGTTTATTAACTTTTCCTTAACTGATAAGGAAGGCACTTCATTATCTTTTACAAAGAAAGGAACTGAGATACAAAGAAGTTAAGGACTTGCAGAGCTAGTTAGCCATGGAAGCATGATGCCAACCCGGTTCCATATCCTGAGGTTATCCTAAACACCATGATGTCTTGGAACTTAGTAGATACTTGTTTATTGAGCACTTTCTAGGTAGAGTCTAGAGATATTGTACAAAGATTAACAAAAAACCTGAAGTCAGGACACTAGTCTACTCAACACCAATCATCTCAACCAGTATTTCAGAGAGCAGAAAAAAACCACTGTTGACGATCCATAATTTTGACAGCAGTTCCAATTAATAGCACATTCATAAACTCTGTCTTCGTGCAACATTTAGACATAATGCCAATTTTTTATTCCATGTGAGAAAAATTGCCAGATAAGTAGCTGCAACTGCTGAGGAGCATACAAATTTCTTGAAGGCCAGCATTGGTTTATGGGTAAATTTAGGAAGGACAAACAAGTCTTCCTCTAATCCCTTGAGGTCTGATTTCCTTCTCTTTACAATAAAAAACAAAGGGGAAGAAAGACTGCCAAGGAGAAAAATAACTGAGAGAAAAATAGGCATACTCACTCCTTAAACTAAAAAATATTTATAACGAAAATGATAAAATAGAATGGAACTTTATTACTATACAACCCACCATTGTATGAGGTTTTCTAGAATGTGTGGTCATACCATGCGGTCTTAAAGTTTAAAAATATACAAATATGTTGAATGCCTATTATAGCTATTGTATCCTGGTCCCAGGAGCAAGCTGGGGATTTATGGGTCGGGGGGCACTAATTCAAATAATATTAAGAACACCCAAGAGCAACTCTTTCTTTTCTTCCTTCTTCTCCACAGGTTCTGTTGTTCTGTGATGCTCAATTAATGGAAAAGGTCAAGCAGGGAACAGAAATCCAGCTTTCCTTTACAAGTCAGTGCTTTTAAAGAGAAAAAAAAAATGTTTGTAACTTCTATAGTTGCAAAAATACATTGCCCTAGTTGTTACATTTTTACAACTAGCAGGAAAAAAAAATGCTTTTTCCCCTACAACGCTGCTTTTCTTTGAGGGCATGTCTCTATTGTTACAATTTCTATCAAAACTCTTTTCTGATTCTGGTAGTTTTTCAGATCACACACACACACACACACACACACACACACACACACACACACACACACACACTTTCCTATAACCTTCATTAGAAAACTTTTATTCTTATATAGACTCAGGCAATAAAACATCATCTCTTAAATTACCAGGAGGAAGAAACTTGGAAGATGGCATGAGAAATGACTTCTTTGCCTGCTCTCAGGCAGGACCATGTTACCCTACAGAGAGCCTTTTGTTGTAGGCTCAGCTGAGCTAAGAACCTGGGGCATGTTTTTGTTTTGCTTTCAAGTATAGCAGTAGTGTTGTTTGTCAACTGTTTTATGGGCTGGGGTGTTGGTCTGTGCTATTCTTTCCTTAACTTAGTGGTGTTAACTTATATCCAAGTCCTAAATAGGCAGACTGCTAGGTTCAACAAGGGTTCCTGTAGAGACTCTGGGTATTTGTTGAGCTGTCTGGAACTCTAGTAAAAACAATTTGAGAAGTCAAAAACATAAACCTCTCATAATGTCTTGCACTGGATACAAAACTTGTGAATGATTTTTTTTAATAAAAGTGAAAATCGATGGATGACAAATGCTGGATTTGGGTAATGAGATTGGATTTGTTACCTGTCCTCAAATTTTAAGGTCATCTGTGACTATAAATTGCCTCAGATCCACAGACTATATTACTCTTGAGTTCTTTCAAGGTCTCTTTGGATGCGTGCCCTCCAGTTCCAGCGATTTATTTGCATCTACTTTGTCATTAGGTTTAGAACATACTGTGCCTCTGTCACTATTTGTTCTAGTACCTCTGGCCTTGCAGCTTCAAGTTGGTATTTGGGAGGGAAAATCTGAGGATCTTTCTTAGCAAAGAAGGAAGCACCACGTTGATCTGTCTTTTTGTCTTTTTGTTTGGTTTTGTTGGTTGGTTGGTTTGTTTTCTCATTCGTGAAGACGGTTTTCACTTCATCATCAAACTGTGTTATGTTGGATTGAACTCTGACAGAACTGAGAAATAAGGAAACCTATTTTCTATTTCTTTGCTACCAAACTCTTAACCCCCGAAGAGCTACTATTTTTACCACACTCCACCTGTCAGGACTCCTTTCTGACAAAAATTCCAGGTGACCCCGGTCCCTCCTGCCTTAGATGAGGCCAGTCTACTTTTACATATTCTCACTGATAGTAATAACCAGGTCAAGGCTCTGAAGTGCCAGGTGACTCTGCCATGAACTAGATTGCTCTTGATTTGAGTAAAAAGGAGGGAAATCAGAAACCTTTGTGGAAGCCCCAAATCTTTCACAACTAGGATTTGAGGGCAAGTTATTATATTTGACCTCTCTGACCTTAATTTCCTAATTCAAAAAATAAGAATGATAGTAACTACCATACATGGTTGCAAAAAGAATTAAATATGATACTATCTGTGGAAATGCCAAGGAAATGAATTGGAAGGCACTAGAAGGTTGATGTGTAGGTATTATTGTTGGAATCTATAAAACACATGAAGCTCTTTAGGTTAATGGTACTTGTTAGATGTCTTTTAAATTGAAGAGCACTCCACGGTGATATAGGTGACTAGTTAACTGCTTTCCCACCTCTTGTTTCCATTATTCCCTCCACGCTGGAGTATTTACAATCCATAAGAAGTCTGTATAAATGAGACAGTGAATATCTAAAGATCCAAGTCCATGAATTAGCAATACTAATTCAAGTACAAATAAGGCGGCCCTACTCCCACAGGTTTCTTTCTTTTTTTTTTTTTTTTTTTGATAGAGCTCAATGTCTTCAGATAAACTGGTATTTTAGACCTTAGAGAAATTTCAGAAAGGTTTGTTTTGGTCTACCCTGTCTGATCAGAATTTTTAAATTGATCTTGTTATTCCTATCATCTATTTCAGCCATGCACAATTCTAGAATTAAGTAATTAGACATTAGTTTGTCTTTTTTGTTGTTATAATGGAAAAAAAAATACATTTACAAAGCAAAGCATACTTTCCCAAAAAAACCAATAACAAAAAACAGCTTTTAAAAGTTAAAAAAAAAAAAGAGCATCTATTTATACTTGCTTCCTATCCTTTTCTCTTTCTAGACTTATCCTGGAATACAGACAGGGGCTTCAGAGAATCCACACTGTTACCCACATGATATAAAATTGTTGTGTGTGCTTATGTCTTTCTGGGGGTAGGGTCCTCGCTCTTCAGGGGCAATCCACGACTTGATCAAGGTAAGTAACAGCTGCTGTAGATGGCCCCTGACCAAACACTAATCATGATGGGGGTATGTGAACTTAAGATTTACTTTGGAGTTTTCTTTTATCTACCACAGGCTGCAGATCTTTCCTCCAGTAATTGTAGTATTTGTTTGCTGCCTTAGTAACAGCAAAAAGCCCTTGGCTGGCACAGCACTCACTGCCCAGATGAAAGATAATGGCAAAGGGATGAGTACTGAATGTTACCCTTTGATCTCCTAACTCACTGGGATATTTCTCTGGAGTTTTCTTCACAAGGCAATTGAAAAGTCTCTTTTGAACCTCTTCATTTTTTCATTTTTATTGGATAAGAAATTACATTCTGTTCAGCAAGGAACACATTATTCTGTTATATCTGCATAGAAAGAGACGCATTTTCAAAATGAATATCACATAGAGAAGAGATATAATTCTTGAAAGAAATTTGGCTCAGTAAGATAAATAGAAGAAATTATTCTGGAGATATTTATGGGGAACAATGACCTTGGGTCATTCGGGACTTTCTATTTGAGAGAGAGCAAAAACTCCTTTCTATAGTTATTGACATGCATGATTTTATTTACATCAGACAGTATATTGAGGAGATACAAAGCATTGCAGGTGACTCTGAATACATAGAAGAAATGTACGCTTCTCTCTGGCCATGTAAGTTATTCTCTTAGTATAAACTAGCCCCATCTAGAGTACTATTAACTCTTTTAGATGAAAGAATCTCTAGATATAGATAGTACACCTGAATAGCGTATTACATGAACAACTTACTCTTCCCAAAAGATCATAATCACTGTGTTATAAATAAAATAGTAACTGATGTGTTATTGTAGGTTGAGCGCCTATTTATTGCCCATGTTCTGCCTTCTTCATGTCCTCAAGAGCAAGGAACATACTCGATTAAACATCATCAGCTTGAGTCAAACAAATCTCTTCTGCGCCAATAAATCTCTGACATAAATTTTTGAT
>PVKE010049683.1:0-11192 GCA_004027555.1 Craseonycteris thonglongyai | reverse complement strand
GAGGTGGTGAGGTGGGGTGTTAAAAAGGGAGGAGGAAGGATCAAAGTCTTAGAGTTGTAAAATCATTTAAATGATCTATTGAAGTGTTAACCAGAAAAACAAACAAACAAACAAACAAAACAAAGGCTTAAGCGAAAAGATAAATATACAGCACTTATTTAAGGTCAGAGATTGCAACCTGTGGACATAGATTCAGTTAGCAACTAAAGCATGCCCCAGGGATTAAAAAGGCAGGGTTTATAAAGGTTCAAAATGCATGTGCTATCCTCAGTCTGTTCTTTTTATAAATGGAGGATTCTTTCAGGTTAATAGAGATTGGTTAAGGCCAATATGCAAATCAAAAGCAAATGGCTCTTTAAAGTAAGACATAAATGGAAATTGTCTGGTTACCATGGTGAGGAGGTGATTAAAGTTTTTGAACTGAGAAGTTCAAAAGTTCATGGAGAAACTTGCTTTGTGGAATTTGTGTAAGACAAACTTTTATTATCTCCTGGTTCTATTTTAGTTCCCTGGACATAAATACTTTCACCTTGGCAATCTCTGTTCACAAAAATGACTTGAAGAGCAAGTTAGTTAATAATATAAAATCAATTTGGGACAAAACCAGAATCAGAACATAAGTCTCCTGGTTTGAAATATAAAAAATATAATTACCATCATAAACATAATAAACTTATAAATGATTAAATAAATATGAATCTTTTAGTGATATTAATATATCATTTGTTTAATGTATATGATGAGACATTAAGAGGGTAAAAATTTAATACCATTTTTTTACATAAGAGAAAATTCTAAGATACAAGGGCTGGAGAAAATCTATCCATAAATGCTGGTATCATTCTTCTTATTAATTTATTTCTAGATACTTTCCACACAGCCTCATATACCTATCACCTATTCACTTTATCAAATGAAAGAAGAGAAATCTATTTAACTGTCTAGAAGATTCATAAAAATTATGTTTTACAAGTTAAAAGAGATAGTGTAAGAGCTTAAAATTCAAAGAACAACATAGATCAAAGTACTGCTTTCCATTCTACACAAATACTTGAGTCATATCTAGTAAGGCTATCTGGTTACCAAATTCTGGCTAATTTACTGTATCAATTTATATTTCCATTAGTAGAATATGAGAGTGCCTGTCCCAGTTAATTTTTGCTAATCATATTAATATTTGAAAACTTTTTCTGAAAGGTGATAAAATTATATAGAGAAAAATTGTATTTATTTGTGTCACTTCTATGAATTTGAATATTATTTTACTGTGTGTTTACCATTTTGTGAATATGTAGATACTACACATCCCCCTTTTCTTTTTTTAGTTGAGTTTTGGTTATCTTCCAATTGATTTTCATGAGCTTTTATTATATTAAAGTATTTGTCTTTTGTTTGATACAAATAGACTAGTTTTCAATGTTATTTTTAAAACATGTTTCCAAAGAATTTTGGGACAATTGCACCATATTGTAAACATCGTTTTTTTAATAACAGTGAGATTCAAGAGTTGTACCTGGTCCTTGTAAGACACCCAAAGGATTTTGTCTTTGGGGTTGGTTACATAAAAACATTATGCCTAGGTAACCAGCACACTACAAGCAATCCTATCCCAATTTCAGAATTTCCAATGCCCATGACAGTGATTCCTGATTTGAAAGAAAAGAACATCTGGTACAGGTCTTACAGAGATAAGGCAATTGGGAATCACACCAGATCTATTCAAACTCCTTGCTGTGAGGCAGCCCTTGGTTGTGATTCTTGTCCTTCCAATAATGCTATTGCTATATTGTATTTTTTTTCTGCAATAAATTATGGATTTGTACACAATATTATGTTGGGTTCTGTGAATCTTGATTGACGGTTGAATTGCCACCACTAGTGCCAATTAATTTAGGAATTCAATTTTTATATGTCAAAATTATTTGTATTTTTCTTTATGATTTCTTTCCTAGACTTCAACCTGAGATATTTCAAAGAGCAGCATGCTGCTATCATACACCTACCATAAAACGTTAAGGTATTGATTATACTTAAGGATTTTCAAGTGAATAGTATTGAGAAAATAGTGCCTATTTTAGTAAATTATTTAGTCTAAGGTATCATACCTTAATTACTTTGAACAGAGTTAATAATAAAAATATTTGAGTAGCTAATAATAAAAATTTGAGTAGCTAAATTTCAAGTATTAACAGATATTTCTAAAAGTGATCTTTTTTCTTATAAATTATATTATACTCTGATAGCTGAAAGATAAGACAATGATATGAAATGTTTTCTCTAAGTGCTCCATAAATAATATAGAGCAGTTAAGAATTTTATGAAAAGTCATATGATGACAGTAACTATTATGTATTCAGAGGTCACAATATTCTGGATCTTACACAAGCATCATCTCAATGCTCCCAGTTAAATGATGACATAGTGTTCATATACTGTAAATTAAAATAAAAAATGGCTTAGAGAGGCTACATAACTGACATAATGATACCCATACAGGAGAAGGCAGAACATCAACTCAAATACCCAATATGATTCCAGAAATATAACTCTTAGATATTTTTTACTTAGTATGTGCTTACTGTATTCTAAATATTCTTCTAATGTCATTAAAATTATGAATCATTGAATTTTCATAATAATTATATAAGGTAGTTGAATTTTCATAACAATTTTATAAGGTAGATGGTATTATTATCTCATTTTATAAGAACAGAAACTTCATGCTTTCAGAAATAAAGGAACCAGTGATTCACATCTAAATAGTTTCAGAGTTTCATCTCCTAAATATCGAGCTATGCTGCCTCCCATTGGCTCTACTGAGGAATACAGTAGTACCACTATGTAACTCATTTTATTGAACATATTTTGTATACTAGGTGCAGTGCAAAAGATTTGATGTCACATATTAGGAATGGTAAAAAATTTACTCTTTTTATTAGAGGATTTTATGATAGGGCACAAAAACAGAATTAATATGTATTTTCTAGTTATTTCCTACAGTTTTATTCTTTTAGAGATTTGATATGCTGAGAACAACAGAAATTTATAAACATAATTATAGTACATGAAAGAATCTACTAATGTTTAAAGATGGTTATGAAGGACAAAGTGGAAAGTGATTAATTCAATTTTTGAAAGATACAGAATGAAAATGCTATAGAAATACTTTTAAACTCTTCCTTGAAGTGGAAGCAAATGTGTGTCTGTATTGTCTATGAGGTAATCTCTCAATCCAAATAATAGAGACAAGAAATTATAGCTAATGATAAACAATCTAGGGCAGTGGGACTCTGTACTGTTGTGCGTTTATGTGTGTGAAGAAGAGTAAAGAATAATAACAAGTTAAAGCAAAGGAACAAACACATTTTAATAATTACAGTGAGATACACTTGTTAGATGTTTTAAATAGCCTATTCAATTTATTCTCACAACTGCTACACAAATGTTAAAGTTTTCACTTTACGGATGAAGAAACTGAGCTACACAAAAGTTACATTCTCCTTCCAACATGACACAATTTTAAAAGACAGATACAGTTTTCAAAGATAAGCCTGTTTCCAAAGCATACCCCTTTTTAACTATGTAATAACTCCTACTCTGATTATATACTGCAGTTAAATAGTTTGAATGTCTGTAGATAATGACATATCTATATCTATAACTATACCTGTATCTATCTCATCTCTATATTTATTATCTCTCTATCTCTATCATCTCTATATTTATAACTATATCTGTATTTATATTTCAATATCATATATATGCATGTATATCTATCTATATGTATATATGAAGTAGAACATGAATTAAGACAGGAGTTTCTCAGTTAATCATAAGGCAAAAAAAAATAACAATTCAAATTTTTCAGAGGGACAAATCAAACATAACATAACATTAAACAAATCATTGAAAAAATTATAATATGATCTGTACATAGCAACATTTTCTTCAAACCTGAATCCATGATAGTCAATACTAGGTTTAATAATAAAAACATACCATTCTTTAAATGCAAGAATTAAAAGCATTCTCCTGAATTAAATTGTGCTGTATATTTAAAATATACGTTTCAATTTATCTACTCAACTGTTACCATCTAATATCTTCTTTTTAATTAGTGACATAAACTTTCATGATGCTTGTTCACTGACAGATCAGCTCTTGGGAATATGCATGTACTTGTAGATAAAATAGAATGTAACTTATATTTTGGACTTAAAGTTCTTACTTTTCTTTCGTAAAAAAATTAGTGACTAAGTATCATTAGAGATAGGAATCTGTGTATGTCTTCACATGGATGCATTTCAAAAAAAAAAAAAAGTTAATATGAGATTTCATTTGTTAGTTTTTCATTTAACTTTTTTTGGTTGGAAGCAGGAGAGAGTGTAATGGCGATTATATTTTTTGGTTGATATTGTATTGCTTCCCCTTCCATTCAATTTCATTATTTTTCTTTGAAGAACTACTACTCATATATCTGTTTATATGACTTTGAGTGATGCTCATCCCGGAATGTTCTAGATTCTTGAGGTGTACTCATAATCTAAATATTTTTTTTTTTATTTATTTATTTTTGACAGAGAGAGAGAAAGACAGAGACAGAGAGAGAACTGAACTGGGGGAGCTCCCAGCCCAGCACATGGTTCCGCACGGGCCAGGGCCGGGATTTGATCCCCGGTCCCTGGCGCTGCAAAGTGAGTGCTCAACCCACTGAGCCATCCCGGCTTCCCCATAATTTTTTTTTTTTTAAATATATTTTTATTTATTTATTTATTTTTGACAGAGAGAGAGAAAGACAGAGACAGAGAGAGAACTGAATCATAATCTATACTTTCTCAAATTCTTCCTTCTCTCTATTTCTAGGATGCAAATTACTTTGTTTTTCCTAATTAGATATTCTCAAGATATTTTCTTGATATTAACTAAAAGGATATATTCTGTCCATCTGAAATTTAGGTCATGACAGGAAAATGGAGCTGTAAGCATATTTCTTAATAGAGTTGCCTAGAAAATGAAGTCAACATAGAAAATTTTACCATCTTGAGAACAAGTTGTCTGTAATAGTTTGAGGCCCTGAGTTTATCCATATCTGGAAGCTTTTTTGGACACAAGCCAATAAATTTCCCTTCCTTTTTTCCTTCCTTCCTTCCTTCTTTATTTTCTTCCTTCCTTCCTTCCTTCCTTTATTCCTTCCTTCCTTCCCTTCTGCCTTCCTGCCTTCCTGCCATTCTGCCTTCCTACCTTCCTTTCTTAATTGCTCTTTTCTTTATTTTTATTTTTTCAAATTTAAGCAACTTTAAGATGAGGCATCTGTCAATATCAGAGTTCTTTTTTTTTTTTTTTTAAATTATATTTATTTATTTTTTTGACAGAGAGAGAGAGATACAGAGAGAGAACTGAACTAGAGGAGCTCCCAGTTCAGCATATGGGTTCACACGGGCCGGGGCCGGGATTCCATCCCCGGTCCCCGGTGCTGCAAAGTGAGCGCTTAACCCACTGAGCCATCCTGGCTTCCCTAGAGTTCTTATTCATAAAGAAAATGACTTTAAAAATATGGTAAAGGATGTATACTGGCAGGTTACTGCTTTGCTTACCTAGTTCAAAGTATCTTAATGACATGAGACTATGGAACTTCTAGGATCTTATATTAGGGCTCAGACCTCAGGTAAACCAAATTCAAAAGCTATTTCAGTTTAGATGTATTCACTCAAAATACAAATTACCAAAACAGAATTTTAATAACTTAGCTTGCGACACATAGACTTTATTGTCTGATGTTGAGGGAACCCAGATTCAGGTTTAGTTACCTCCTCACACATGGTTTAAGGTAGGGCAATGCCAAGGGAAAGAAGAGCATATTCAAGTAAATTGGGAAAAAAATGTTCTACAAAAAAAATATGCCCAGTCAAATGTATAATCATAGATACCAAAGTATCATAAATGAGAAACAAAGAAAATTAAATACAATTTCAAAATAAAGTACTTGTATTTTTAATGTATTACCACAAATTAATAGCTCATTGGTGGTGGGGGGGGAGGGTGGGGGAGGGTCACTGTCTATCTTTTACCAATGGAAAGATTTAAAGATAAATAATTCATTCAAATTATGCTAACAAGAGATATTCTAAAAATGTAACTTGGCTAAAGGAATCTATTATTAAAAAACAAATTTGGAAAAAAAAATCAATGCTCTAATTTTAAAGTCAGGAACTACTTATTTCAAACAATGAATAAAACATTTAATTTCCAGCAACATTACAGATTAGAGACACTGAGTAAACCTCCCATTAAAAACAACTAAAATTTATAGGAAAACAACTAAGGAGGTAAAAGATCTCTGCCCTGAAAACTATAAGACATCAATGAAAAAAATAAAGGACACACATAAATGGAAAGGTATCTCAAATTCATGAATTGAAAAAATTATTATTGTTAAAATGTCCATACTATCCAAAGTCACCTATAGATTCAAAACATTCATATCAGTATTCAAATGACTTAATACAGAAAAATAAAACAATCCTAAAGTTTGTAGAGAGCCATAAAAAATATTGAATAGTCAAAGCAATCTTGAGAAAGAACAAAGCTTGGAGGCAGTACATTTCCTAATTATAAGCTATATACAAATCTATATTAATGAAAGCAGTATGATACTGGCATAAAAACAGACACCTGGACAAATGGCACAGAATTGAGAGCCTAGAAACCAATCCATGCATATATAGTCAACTAATATCTGAATGGAAGCCAAGATTACTGAACAGGGAAGTACCTACTTCTATAAGTGGTATTGGGAAAATTGGATGTTCACATGTAATAGAATGAAATTGAACACCTAACTTACCCCAATCATAAAAATTAATTTTAAATGAACTGACTTAATTGTAAGACCTGAAACCATAACTCTACTAAAGAAAATGTAAGTAAAAGCTCTGTAACATCAGTTCTGGAAATTATATTTGTATATGACACCAAAAGAACAAGAAATAAATGCAAAAATTTGTAAGTGGTACTACATCAAACTCAAAAAACAAAAAAATATCTGCACAGTGAAAGAAAAAATAAAATGATAAAGCAATCTATGGAATGGTAGGAAATATTTGTGAACCATATATCTGATAAGAGATGAATGTTCTTAATATAGAAGGAACTCATACAACTCAATAGCAAAACAAAAACATAAATTGATTAAAAAAATAATTGTGATACTAGAATAGACATTTCTTCAGAAAATATATACAAATGACAAGTAAATACATGAAAAGTTACTCAACATTACTAATCCTCAGAGAAATATGAATCAAAACTACAATGAGATGTCACTTTTTTCCCATTATAATGGCTGTCTTCACAAAGACAAGCGATAACAAATGAGGGCAAGGATGTAGAGAAAAAGGGAACCCTGGCCCACTGTTGGTGGGAATATAATTTAGTGTAGGCACTATGAAAAACACTATAGAGTTCTCATAAAATTTAAAAATAAAGCTACCATATAATGTAGCAATTCTACTTCTGGGTATAGACTCAAAGGAAGCAAAATCACTATCTCGAAGAGAGATCTGCACCCCTATGTTCATTGCAGCATCAGTCACAATATTAAAGACAAACAATCTAGTTTTCATCAACACATGAATGGATAAAGAAAATGTAGAATGTATATTATTCAACAATAAAAAAGAGGAAAGTTCTGCCATTTGTTACAACATGGATGGATCTTGAGGTCATTATGCTAAGTGCAATAAATCAGACAGATAAAGACAAACCCTGTATTATCTTACATAAATATAAAATCTGCAATATTTGAGCTCATAGTAATGAAAGCAGAATGATAGTTGACAGAACTTGAAGGGTTGGGGAAATGAGAAGATATTGGTAAAGGATGTAAACTTTCTGTTATAAGATGAATAGATTCCTGGAATCTAAGGTACTGCTTGATGAGTATAGCTAACAATACTGCACTGTATACTTGAAAGTTGCTATGTGAGTAGAGCTTTAATGTTTTCATAGTAACAATAAAAACAAAATGGCAATTATGTGAAATGAAGAATTTGTTAAATAATCTTATTGTCATAAACATTTTGCAACATATGAGTATACATGTATCAAATAATCACATTGTACACCTTAAATTTTAACAGTTTAATATCTCAATAAGGCTAGAAAAAATTTGTTGTCTTACAGTGTGTCTTGGAAGCTGGGCTGTGAAAAACAAATCCTCTGTGTCTGTATAGAAATGCACGTTCAATTTAGACATCAAATAATTATCACAAATTAAAATCCAAACAACATGAGCTGAGAAAAAAAACATAAAGAAGAAAACAATAGGGAGGGAAGAAGAAAGAAAAGGATAAAGGAAAAGGCAGGTTGAGGGAGAGAGAAGAGAAAGAAGAAGAGAGGGAGGGAACAAATGAAAGCAATGATTCAACAAAAAGACATAGCATCAAGTTTGTGTATAAAATAACTGCAAAGAAATAAATGGGGGTTTAAAATATGTGAAATAAATTTTTGTATTTTAAAGTACAAAAGCAAACCTCAGAAATTGTTTTAAATGTGAAATTTAAACCTGCTTTAATATTTTGTGGAAAATAGATATAGTACATTCATAATATATATAAATATATGAAGAAATGGGAAGTACATTGTTAAGAAACAGACTAGAGACAGAAGTTTAGCATAAGAATGCCTAGCATAGGTAGATGATAGATAGATAATAGATAGATAAATACATAGATAGATACATAGATTGATATATAGATAGACAGATATAGATAGAAAGATGACAAATAGATAACAATAGATAGATCCAGGTATAATAAAAAGAATGTGACAGAGCACATACAGAAGATAATGACTGATAATTCACTGATGCATTCCAATAAATGATTTAAAGGCAATTCATATTTACACATATGGTAAAAAATTGAAAAACATTTTTTTAATGCCATAAATGCTGCCAAAGAGAGAGAGAGAGACAGAAGATTTTCTGTAAGTAAATAACAGGGTGACAACTGACATATCATTAGCAAGTTGGAAACCAGATGATATTGGCAACATATTAGGAATTTTAATATTAGAATATTAGGAATTGTCGTCTGACTAGGCTCCCCAATAATAAAATATGACTCAGCAGAATAGAATGTGCTGAATCAATCTGGGAAAATTTTCCTGTGTTTCTGCTTCATTATTCGTTATCTTAAAAAATCAAATTCTGTGCTATGTAATTATTGTGAAACACTTTTGCTGGGAAGTTATACTCATACACAATTTAAAAAAAATCTTCCAAGCTTTTTAGCTTTTTTTTTTATTTAGTGCTAATAAATATCATATCTTAAACCACTGGTCACTTAATGTCAAACACCTCTTAGAGTATGATCTTTCTGCTCGGAATATGCTGATTGACTCTATAATGTTAAAAATACTTTTATTCAAGTGTTATTCTTTCTAAATCTGTGCCTTAGTAGTTGTTAAAGTTTTTGCAATGATAGCTTTTTTCACAGATGTATAACTAAAAACATTTTTTTGTTAAAAAATATATATTTAAGAAGAATAATCAGTCAAGTGAAATCATAGATGGTGTGAAATGCAGTACCATTCAGCATTTGTAATATTTTGAGCTAAAAGTATGCATTAGGTAATAATGTTATTTAAAATTACAATAATGGATTGCAATTCCCTTGAAAATGTCCTCCTAAAATGGGGACTGTCATTTGTGTTCTCATTTGAGGTTTCATAAAACTGCCCATAAATCAAAGCTTTCTACCAGAATACATAGATACATGAATATGTTTTTCTCCTAAATTGTTTTTATCTAGAATAAATTAATGTAGTCTTTGGAATGTTTGTAACAAGATAAATGCTTTACCTCTATGGTTTTAAAATAGTGGCATCTGTTTACTTTCCTAATGGAAGACAGAGGGTTCACACCCTTTATAAAATTTTGAGAACTCCAGATATCTCTTAACTAGGATAATTATATTATTAACTTATTATCAATAATTAAATTCTATCTTTCTGACATTATAAAGCAATCTATTGAAACCATAAATATTTTATTACAATAATTTAATTATTTTCATAATTTTAATCATGTTATCAATAATTTGCTAAATGTTACATACTGTGAACTTAAATGTATATTTTTAATATATACCTTTTTACACACATTATTTTAGAATCAATTAAATGACAATAATTATACAGCAAAACTTGTTTTGATATGAACTGTATTAAGCCTATTAAATGATTCTTCTTTTCTTTAAATTTCTCAAGTAATCTACATAATGTAATTTCTAATGATATAGAATATGCAAAACCACCTCTCCTACAAATACTATGTGCTTGTTTATTTATGAAGGAGAAAAAAATCAACCAAAATAAAGTAGGAACAATTTAAAATTTAGACAAGAATAAACATAAAAGAATATTTAAAAAATTAATAGAAGGAAGGAGAAAATAAAGACCAAAGAGAAAGGAGAAAAACCATGTAAAACAAGGGAATTATTGTGTAGAGATAGTGCTTAGAGTTAGAAAGCAGATGAGGATGATAAAAAAAAAAAACGTAGCTACAAGGAGGTTTGGTAGGTGAGGAAACAATGAAGCCAAATTGACCTAAAGGAACCAGACCCAGAAGTTCAGCTTAAACACAAACATATGACAGAAACCATAGGCATAGAAAGTCAAGAGTACTATAGCAGAGGGGGAAAAAAAATGGCTTGCAAAACTCATATAGGCAGTTATAGAATTAGGAGCTCTACAATTCAACATTTACAGGCATATTTAAAGGAATCCCACTTTAGAAATCTAAAAAAGATTAAGTTGGTTAGTAATCTGTTTAAAACTGTTCCTAAGTGAGAGCATAATTTAAATATTATGATAATAAGAAGACTTCAGAGACCTGCATTTGACTACATTAAATGCCAGGATTATCTAAACCTCAAAAATAAATTGCACATTTATTTTATATTAGTGTCTATATGTTAAGGTAGATACTCTATGTAGAGTTTTAACTAATGAGCATAAAAACTGAGCTGGATTATTGTACTTAGTGGAATTACTGTTCTTATTACAAAAGTTTTCATTACAAAGGTACAACGTATGCTGTAGCGTTTTTAGCAAAACTACCATTCTCATTTTCTATGATTCCTGAAAAGACTGGAATTAGAACGCACTGTAATCTTTTACACTGAGTGAGT
>PVKE010049682.1:0-11191 GCA_004027555.1 Craseonycteris thonglongyai | reverse complement strand
TATATATATATATATATATATATGCTAGGAACTAAAAGCTGAGGATATAAGTGAGCAAGACTGACACAGCCTACTTTTAGAGCTTGTAGTCAAGTAGGGAAATTATAAGAGTGTGATAACACATTTTTGATGATGAAAGTACAGAGGCCATCTAACCTAGTGTGATGTTTCAACTAATACTTAAAGTAAGGGTTAGCAAATTTCTCCTGTAAAAGCCCCAGATAGCAAACAATTTAGGCTTCTGAGGCATATAGCCTTTGTTGCAACTGCTCAACCCTGCCACTATCGTGTGAAAGCAGGCATATGAGTAGACATTAAATATTTGGCGTGGCTGTGTTTCATAAAATTTTTATTGAGAAAACGAGGCAGTGGGCTGGACTTGGTTTACAGGCCATAGTTTGCTAATTCTTGACCTAAAGAAAAAGTAAGAAACGAGTGGGAGAACAAAGTATGTTCCAGGTGGAGGAAATAATATGTGCTAAAGCTGGGAAGGGAGCAAGAGAACGACTTCTTGTTGGTCCTAACAAACAGATGTTTAATATTGATGAAAATAAGGACTACACTATATCCCTAGCACTGAATACAGGGCTTAGCACATAAGAAACAATCAATCAACACTTGTTAACCAACTATTTGCTGGAACACAAAAGTGAAAAAGGAGAAGGCACAGGAGGAGAAGCAAGGGACAGGTCACTAATGACCTTCAAGCCATGTTAAGACATCTAAACTTACTAGGCAATTCTAAGGCAATGAAAAATCATTGAAAGGTTTTAAGATTCCCTTTTAAAAAAAGATTATGCTAACCATAGTGTGGGAAATGGATTAAAAGGGAAGCAAAAGAAATAATAAACAACAACAACAAAAACAAGTTTAGAGGCTGTGGCAGTTTTCCAGATGAGAGCTAATAATGATAGCAGCAGTGGGAATATAAAAAGTAAATGGTGCTCGCTTCGGCAGCACATATACTAAAATTGGAACGATACAGAGAAGATTAGCATGGCCCCTGCACAAGGATGACATGCAAATTCGTGAAGCGTTCCATATTTTTTTGAATTTGAGCTGAGTCTCTTTAGAAACACTTTTTCTCAACAATTAATAAATGCTTACTGTAGGAAATGTGAAAAAAAATAAGTAAATGGACTTGGAAGACATTAAAGAATTAGCACTGATAGTACAAGTGGTAGTCAAGAAATTCCCAAAATGAAGGGGGGGGGGGTGAGAAGGAAGGTTAAAAAAGCATTATTTTTCCTTTTCAATATATTCACCCTTAACCCTAATACACTTTTCAGATCTTTCAATGAGTTTGTTGATACCCCTCAAAAAATGTTTAAAAAATGGGGGAGAAGGCTTGAAGGACATATGGTAGCCTTAGAAGTATACTCATATTCCCACTTGAGGTTGTTAACCATGAGTTTATAGAAGCATCACTCGATGATGGGGAGGACTGTGTTAGCAACACTCAACAGTGTGTGTTTCAGGAGGGTATGACAATTATTTGGATTAAATCTGAATCCATACTCTGCCATGTAATGTCAGGAGTAGAGCTTAGCTAAGTGGTTTTACAAGAAGCTAAGGAATACTTTCAGCTCCTGACCTTAAGCAACATACCTGCAAAGATATAGATTCATATACACATCTATTTTTTAGAAGAAAAAGTAAGTAGTGTGCATAAGTAATTGATTTGAAAGCTAAGAAATGGATAAAGAAACTAAAATCTCACTGTCTTATAAATTGCTACTGCCAATGTTTAGGGAATATAAACTTTGATTCTTAGAAGTCAAGTAGGAACTTCAAATCCAAAAAAGTTCAAATGGAGACAGAAATTAAAAAATGTCTAGCTGATAAAATTATAAATTTATTGTTTAATGCAATCATTGCATTTAAAAATAGAAACCTGAGATAGAATTAAAAGGCCTGTTGATTAGCATGAACAAAAAAGTTGCTCATTTTATACCTTTCATGCTGCTCCTGTATGTGATCCACAATTTTCACTTTGTCCAATAAATTCTGAATTTCAGCTTTTTGGCGATTAATAATTTCCTTATATTTCGATAACTCATCTTCTGTTCTTAATCGTTCATCTTCTAGACATCTCACCTATCACATAATCATAAGCAAGTGAACTATAAACAATATTTTCTTATTCCTTATTAACTATTTCTGATAGTGGTTATATGTTAAGAATCTGGGCAGAATTCTGAAGTGGTATTAATTAATTTGAAGAGAAAACAATGGGAAGCTAACAGTCCTAGGTTTTCAGTCTCAAATTGGTCTTTATTTAGTCGTGGAAGTTTTAGAATGTCACTTTATTTGTGTTGAATCTCCATTTTGTGACCTGAAAAGAGGATATATCTTCCCTAGCTACCTCAATGACCACCATGAAGAACAAACACAAGGGTACATGGGAAACACTTTGAAAATTAAGTGATTGAAAATTCACAGTAATTACTTAAAAGCCTATTTCTAAATAAATGAATGAGATATAGTGGTTATAAGGATGTGAGGTACAGCATGGGGAAGTATAGGTAATAACGCTGGAGAAGTAATGCATGGTGTCAGGTAGACCTTGGACCCACTGGCAGGGAGCTCTTCATAAATTATGTAGGTACCTACATAATTTACATATCTACATATCTACATCAATGTGTTATACACATGAAAATAATACGGGAAACAGACCTGTTGGGGTTATCACTATATAAAGGCTGTAAATGTCTAAACATTATATTCTCTTGTACATGTACATGCGAAACTAATATAAACAAAGAAACAATAAATGATATACAATATGTTTCACAGTCAAGTTAAAAGAAAAACTGTTCTTACAATAAAGACAATAAACACTGGAAATAATAAATAGCTCATTAGAAATTAAAACTGTATAAAACTATTAAATATACCCAGCAGAACTATAAAGGAAGTCTTTCCGTTGTATTATTTTCTGACACAGTTCTAAAATTTAACTATCTTGATAAGACTGCACCAGGATAAGATATAAATATAACAAATGTGCTCTAAAACAGAAATGTTTAGCAAACACTTCAAAAGGTCTGAAGTGGAAGACATTTTCATTCCAACAAGTCAATTTTATTGCTAGGGAATTGACATTCTATGCCTATGATTTCTTAAATTTTGGAAAATCTCTAAATAAATACCCTTTCCCCAACATTTTAAAAATCAGGATGAGTCCAAATTAAAAATATCTACCCTTATTCTTGAGTTATAACTAAAGATTTAATTACCTTTGTTCTCAGAGTTCGTAGCTCATCCATGCCCTCCTTAAATGTCCTCTTCAGATCCTCTAGTTCCTTTATTTTGGCATGATGCATCTTTTAAAAAGTTTGAAAGAAACCACAAATCATTATGTATTAAACTATACCTAAAATATATTGCCTGTTCCTCCCAAAGGACCTTAAAAATAGATGACAATAAGTACTTGTTATTTCTTTCCTTCTGTATTTATTACACAACTTAGGTTATACAAACAAAACCACTCACCTCGAGCTGGTCAGACTTTTCTTGCATTTGTTTTTCAAGTTCTCCTTTTGTGACCCTAAGCTTGGCATCGAGCTCATTTGATTTAATTTCTTCTGACTCCTAATGGAAAAAAAAATGAAAAAAGTAAGATTTAATTTTTAAAGTTTTATACTTTCAAAAGTGAAGAAGGCTTTGGGAATTAAGTTTACTAACTGAGAAACAGATAACTTATGTATCTAAAAATGATGACTGCATTGAAAGATTTTGAATATGTCAATTTTGCAAGAACAATAATGGCATACTTAAGATATGTAACATAGTACAGAGTGAATTTATTTTTAAGTTATACATTTCCTTGTATTCTTCATTCTTCTGACATTTTCCAGTGTTTTTATTTGGTTAAAAACTTCTGTAATAAAATCTCTACTTAAGCTACAAGTAAGTACTGTAACATAGGAAATAATCTGTATTTTATTTAAATGCCCTACTAAATACATTCCTTACTTCAAATATTATAGGTAAAAAAGTTAATAAAACAAGAGTACTGATATTTGGCATAATATGTTACTAATCTGTTTGAAAAGTTAAGCATACCTGGTATGTTTTTATCATATCCTGACAATTTTTTCGTATCTGGTCTGCTTCTTCCTTTGCTTGGATTAACTTTGTTGTTGTCTCTTTGAGTTTATCTTTGGTTTCCTACATTGACAAAATGACAGTGACAAGCTTAGGCACAATGATGTGATGAATAGTAAGAGCAATGACCAGAGTGGGAGTGTTCTTGTCTCAGCACTTTCATGGAGGGGTCGAATAAATGAAAGCCATTACATGAAGTTAAATTTGATAGGGTTTTTTCAGCAAACCACTAGAATTTACTAACTAATCTGACAAGACAAGAGAAGCAAATATTAAACATTTCTTTGCGCATGCATATAAAAGACAATTCTTTGGTTTATGGCCATGGTATCTATCTATTCAAAAACCACACATTGCAATTGGCTTCTGTTCCTAACCACTCTCTTGAAACAGCAATTCTGAAGGTTTGCTGAAGGCCTGAAGGACCATTCTCTTATCAATTCAATTACTTTTTCTTGTTTCTTATTGATTTTGCTTCAGTCCTGACCACTCCTTACTCTGAATAACTTTCCTGTTTCCATTACTTGGAAAATACATAAAAGAGGTAATCATTACCCTATCCTTAACATTCTTCAAAAGCAGTTAGTGTCTTCTATGGCTTTTATATCCTACATATCATTTAATACAGTGTTGTGCATATATAAAGGCCCAGTAAACACTTGCTGGTTAATAAGTGCCTTTAAAAAGAATAGGTACATTTATAATTTCCACATACCAGGTCAATGAGCTTGCTATTTTCATTTTCTAGCAATCCACACCACGTAACCATATCATGCCAGCCTTAAGCCATTTCTCTGACTCAGAGTATCTGGTTTCATTTGACCTCAAAACTGCCATTAAATATCCATTATCAACTACTCTTTGAACACATATGGCTCACAGAAGACCTTGAATGTTTTACTCCTTAATGATAGTATGTGTTCTAATAGGTTTCAGGATCCTGTCTCTTAGGATCATAGAAGAGAATGAGGAAAGTGCCACAGATATTAGATATGACCAAGTATTATGTTCAGATCTTGAAGCAACTCAGGCAGTTTAGAATCTAATCATTACCATGCTATAGGATTTGGAATTTTAGTTCCTCATTCTGTAACCCAAACTAAAGGGAAAACTTTTAATGGTTTGCGGCCCCATGTGAGCGCTACAGGGGCTGTTGCCACTTCTCCCTCTGGCTGTTCTTACTGTCTTTGTTGTTTCCCAACACACATGCACTGATCAAGTAGTTAGTCCAGAGCTTGAGCAAAACCCACCATTCTCTAACCTATCTTTGACCACTGTCAACACAGACAATTCCCCCTACAGTTTTCTCTGGTAGTATTGTATACAAATGCCCAGAGATTATTAACAGGTCTACTGATTTTGAATTATTTAATGAGAACTCAAGATAATGATTTTAAACAGTATCATTAAGACTAGTTTTGAAAACTTGAAAATTGTTATTGGCATAATATTGCTTTTCTGCTTAAGTTATATTTCAGAGTTTTTCTTTTACTTCATATTCAGTTAGTGCTTAAAATTATGGCATCAAGTACAGCCTTATAATCATTTTTCCTTGTATTAATTTTTTAAAAGACTTATTTTATTGTTTTTGATAGAGAGAGACAGAAAAGGGGGAGGAATATTAATTTTTGATAAAATTATATTCATTAGGCACAATACCAATGAAATTATATTCATAATAAACAGATAATTTATTCTTAAACTCTTTTTATTATATTTGAGTTAAATAAGAATTTATATATATTGATTATACTCTTAGCATCAGTAATATTTTTTTAAATTTCCAGAGTATACTTTCAACTTTGATAACCTATAGATTCTACTGTTCCTCTCAAATTTCTGACATTTAATATACAGTGTAGTACGTATGCCAAAAAATGCTTAAGCAACAAAATCAATTTTGGGGATGTAAATAATAAATGATAAAATTTAACATTCTATCCAATTTAGTATGTAAATCATGCAAGGAAATATCTTTTCCCAATCACAAAACATTCAGGCCCAATTTATCTTACAGAAGTCACTAAATAAAGATTTATGCCTCATTAACTATTACTGCATTTGCTAGTAAAACTGATTCTAATAATTTTTTCACTACATTACAGTACTTACCTTGTGTGAATCCATTTCCACTTTTAATTTGTTTTGTGCCCATTTTACTTTAATGATGTGAGAGTTGATATCTTCCTTTAACTTGTCTATTTCTCTGCTGAGTCTAGTAGTTTCACTTTCCTAAAATAATATCACTAGGTCATATTTTTCATTTAACAATCAACCAATTATTTATGTACCTTTTATACCTCCTCAAAATAATTAATCCAATAACACTATAATTCAGGAACTGGCACATTATGGCCTATGAGCCATAAAACTGATTTAAAATACAAATCATAAGAGGGCAGTAAAATCCTAAATCCAATTAACAGACATAATTAACATATACAAGAGATGTCTGAAAAAAATCCAGCCATAAATGCTTCAATTTTGCATATTAAATGGCATTTCTAAACTGAAAGTTAACTAATAAAAAATAACATTAATCACCAAGAAATGATAATCTACTGGAAACAAGACTATCACAGGCTGCTACTTAACACTAGGGTTCTAAATAGCTCAGTAATTAAATCTCCTTGGACAGCATCTAAGAACATGTTTTTTCCTAAGACAAATAGAAATTTTATTCTATAATGATTAAGAGTTACATTAAGATTCTGGTCAAATTATACTTATTAAACTATGCATTTTGACACTATTGTGTATATATCGTGCCAAAATAAAATCTTCCTTTGAGGCACAAACTCACTTCTTCAACATATAGATTTTATTAAAAAGTTTTTAGAAAGATCAAGAAAATGTTATCTAATAAACAGTATGTGTCAACTTTTCATCTTTTCCCACCACAGTTTTTGTAGACAAGTAACAAGATACTAGAATTACTAAAGTATTCATATTCTTAGAAGGTAAACTAAAGAACTTTATTTTTAATAGTGGTTTAACCACATTAAGTTATGACTGATTAAATAAGAAAAAAGCAAAATGAACAAATTTCAAACAAGGTTCAATAGCACAATACCTTTGTTTCATACAGCTGGTGCAACCGTCCTTTCTCTTGAGAAAGCTGCCTAATTCTGTTGGTGTTTTTCTCACATTCTTTACTTGCATCTCTAAGTTTTCTCTCAAGTGTCTCTTTTTCCTTTCTAAGGTCTAAAGATTCCTTCTCACCTCTTACATACTTCATTACCATTGCTTCTTTTTCCTGGCGAGCCTCTTCACATTTCTTGTTGGCCTTTGAAAAAAATCTAGCATTAATAAAAATTACTTTTCTATTCAAAATAAACATTTTCCTGTAATATTACCAATGTATTTTTTGGGTTTTGAACAATATTCCCAGGACTCATGTCACGAAATTTTATAAAGGAAAGATTCATAATTATACAGAAACAATAAATGAATTAATATTTACTCTAACCTTTTCCTATTCCTTTTACTTTGGATGACATGGTTGCTATTTTCTATTTACTCCTCTAAATTCACTTTCTCACTCTTTCCTATCCACCCCAAGCTCCAGAAGGATGATGAGCAAAGACCATATCAACAAGTTTCCTTGCCCTCATATTCCCAGTTGGGTTCAGCCAACAGGAGGCATTAGGCAGGAGATTAGGAAGGTGGGAAGAGGATAAGATCTGGCCCCTCTATAAAGTTACCACAGGTTGACTGCTCCTTTCAGGTGCCCTCTCTACACATCTACCTTCTCTGGGTTACACTAGCTGTGCCCTCTCCTACTCCTTTAGCCCAGAATAATAATGACTCCTGCAGCAGCCCCAGGAGATTTCATTTCTTTTTTTTCTTTTTTTTTAAATATTTTTATTTATTTATTTTTATTTTTGACAGAGAGAGAGAGATACAGAGACAGAGACACAGAGAGAACTGAACTGGGGGAGCTCCCAGTTCAGCACATGGGTCCGCACGGGCCGGGGCCAGGACTCGATCCTGGTCCCCGGTTCTGCAAAGTGAGTGCTTACCACTGAGCCATCCCGGCTTCCCCAAGATTTCATTTCTACCCTGTTGGGCAACCTAAATCTTGCTCATACCTATGTAAAGAGTCCTTTCATTAAACTCTCCTCAAATCACCAATTTCTATTTTCTGCCAGGGCATTTACCATATGGCTAACAATTTCTAAAATCTATAATCTTAGCTCCCTCATAAAAAGTAACAACATGCTAATTAATGATCAACTGATTTCCTATATGTGAAAAGCTTTCTCAAGTTATTTTGCACTTAAAGAGAAATACCCAATTAGACTGTGACATCTACATACTCATTTAAAATTCCTTATTAGTGTTAGCTGGTAATCCATATTCTAAAATGTTATACAATAAAAACTTCTACAGATAGCCCTTCATTTAATTAAATTCATAGTTTGCAAATATGATGAAGCACATATTTATTTTATAGAAGATAGAAACTTCCTGAAGCTTCAGGGATTTTCAATAGCATCTAGTGGTAAATGCCAATTGATACTACAACTGAACTGAAGAAGGTATAAGTGTCAGGAGAATGTAGGAAAAGCTCCTATGCTCTGATGAAAAGTGACTAAAAAAATGTTTCATAAAGTTCTGGTACAGAGTATAAGCATATTTAGTAAACATTCAAAATACTATGCATATGGATATACTGTAAGTACTTTTTAAAGATTTATTTTATTGATTTTTCACAGACAGAGAGAAACAGAGAGAGAGAGAGAGAGAGAGAGAGAGAGAGAGAGAGAGAGAGAGAGAGAGAGAGAGGAGGACCCAGAGCAGTCTCCATAGTTGACATTAGTTTTCCATATAGTTTCACTCCACAGGTGGCCACAGGGCTGCACAGGGCAGGAAGTGGGCTGGGAGCCTCCCACATGGGCCCCGGCAAGAACTGAACTGGGGGCGCACCCCAGTTCAGCACGTGGGTCCACATGGGCAGGAACTGGAATTCGATCCTTGGTCCCCAGGGCTTCAAAGCGAGCACTTAACCCGCTGAGCCATCCCAGCTTTTCCTGTAAGTACGTTTTAAAGAATACAATTGGGATTTTCCCCTATTGAAATAGCCTATTAATTTTCAAGAGAAATTAAGGAAAACATTGGAATAGGGTTATCAGAGATCTCTGAAGATTTGACAATGTGCTTGTGGACAAGGATTCAGAAAATCATATTGGAACTGGCTAACAAAATTAGCTAGATTTTTAGAGAATTTTTTTTTAATATATTTTTATTTATTTATTTATTTTGACAGAGGAAAGAGAGAGAGAGATATACAGAGACAGAGAGAGAACTGAACTGGGGGAGCTCCCAGTTCAGCATATGGTTCCACACGGGCCGGGGCCGGGATTTGATCCTCGGTCCCCGGTGCTGCAAAGTGAGCGCTTAACCCACTGAGCCATCCGGCTTCCCCTAGATTTTTAGATAATTGGATAACTGTACTTGGAAAAAGTCTTTTAATGGTAATATCAACTTTAAAAGAGGTCTTTTCAAGAAAACTTAATCCTCAGGTAAATGTATTAGCTTTTAGGAATACAAAGAAAAGTAAATTGTGGCTTCTGCCAGAAAGAGCTGACAATGTGGTAAGAACACTATATAAACAAATGTTACCCAGTATATTAATATATTTCTAGTGGATGAATGTACAAAGTCCTTTGAAAACACAAAAATACTAACGTTCCCTGGGAAGAGTTGGCATGAAGGGTGAAAGACATTATACTTGAAAACTAGGTACTATATTGAGCTGGACACTGAAGGTTAAGTAAGATTCAATAGAATACAATGAGTTAGTCCAGGAAAAGAATTCAAGGTAGAGTGATTATCATATGCAAAAATGCCTAAAAGTATAAAATAGCATGATATGTTTATAGGCTATCCAGTAATTTTGTAGGGTTTAAACTTGATGTGTTGGTTGGAATGGGGAGGAAGTAGTTATAAAAGAACGGTACAGATTTTAAATCCTAAAAGGAAGATGGGCTTCTCCTGTCATGCTAATGACTTGAGATTTTTATCCTATCCAGGGGTCTCCAAACTACAGCCAGCGGCGGGCCAAGGCCCTCTCATCCAGCCCGTGGAGACCTTTTTATCTACGGAAAAATATTACGGAAATTTACGAGTATCCTGCCAAGATCAGCCGCTTACTTTTTCTACTTCTGTTCACAGTCAATGAGATGATATAACTGCTGTTTGATAGTTAATGCAGCCCTCGGGCTGAAAAGTTTGGAGACCCCTGCATGATAGGCAATGGGAAGCCAAAGAAGGATTTATAAATCAGAACCTTTTAAAAAATGTTTTAATAAGTTAACTGGTAGTGGCATGGACCCTTCATTTGAGAGACAAGAAAGAGATAAACCAGAAAAAAAGATAATTACAATAAATAAGTTAAAATAGACGAGCTTCTTGATTACAGCAGGGAATGTGCACCAGAATGCCGGTACTCAAGAGTCATCCACAGACCAAGTGTGCAAAGGAATAAATAACCTGGGGTGCTAAAAGTCCACACTTCTGTGTCCCACCCCAGATAATGGCAGCATCTACTTCATAGGATTATTGGAGTACTAAACAAGTTAATACAGTAACTAGTATTTAAGCTTACACAGAAAGTCCGCTTACGGCACAGATAAAGGAAGAGGAGTCAGAAAGTCTTTGGATTTAACTAATTTAAGAAGTTTATCTTTGACGTGGATGAAAAAGCATAATAAATAAGATAACTAACAGGATTCAATAGCAAGCTAAAATTATTAGGTATAGGGAAAAAAGGTTACAAAAGAAAGATGTACAGGGGAAGCCGGGATGGCTCAGTGGGTTAAGCGCTCACTTTGCAGCGCCGGGACCGAGGATTGGGTCCCGGTCCCGGCCGTGCGGAACCATGTGCTGAACTGGGAGCTCCCCCAGTTCAGTTCTCTCTCTGTCTCTGTATCTCTCTCTCTCTCTCTCTCTCTCTCTCTCTGTCAAAAATAAATAAATAAAAAAAAATATATTAAAAAGAAAAAAAAAGAAAGATGTACAGTAAGATTCTGATCAAGTAGGGGGAAAAGTACATGAATATGTACACATAGGCATA
>PVKE010049681.1:0-11223 GCA_004027555.1 Craseonycteris thonglongyai | reverse complement strand
AGTCCAGCCGTCCACGAGGGTGATTACGTGGGAAACGGAGTCCAGCCGTCCACGAGGGTGATTACGTGGGAAACGGAGTCCAGCCGTCCACGAGGGTGATTACGTGGGAAACGGAGTCCAGCCGTCCACGAGGGTGATTACGTGGGAAACGGAGTCCAGCCGTCCACGAGGGTGATTACGTGGGAAACGGAGTCCAGCCATCCACGAGGGCTCGAGGGGCTTGTGCGCCCCTCCCCCACCCCGCCTCACACCCCGAGGCTCCGCTCCCCGCTGTTTACTAAACAGTCAGGGAGGCACGTCCGAATGGAACCCAGACTCCTCGGGGTCCGTTTATGTGTCAGGACGAGCACTGAGCAAAAGCGCCCAGCGGGCCGAGTGGGCGGGAATGGCCGCGGCCTGAGTGGGGTCACACTTCCCACGACAGACTTGGGGGCACGAAGAGTTTTCTTTCCTCACCGGATGTGATAAAGTCAAGTAAGGCCACTGAAGCATTCCTCTAATTTGCGAGTTCTTTTTAAGGCCAGGGGTGTATTGGAGACACAAGTCACATGTCCTACAAGTGTCCTATGTAAAGTGCACAGGGGAATGGTTTTGGGAATAGAACCTTTTTTTTTTTTTTTTAGTTGTGTTAGAACTATGTAACAGAAAATTTGCCATTTTGGCCTTTTTTTTTAAAGATTTATTTTTATTGTTTTTGACAGAGAGAGAGAGATACAGAGACAGAGACAGAGAGAAGGGGGAGGGCCCAGAACAGTCTCCATAGTTGCACGTCATTGGTTTTTCCACATAGTTTCATTCCACAGGTGGGCGGGGCTGCACAGGGCAGGAACTGGGCCGGGGTCTCACCCTGGTGAGAACTGAACTGGGGGAGCTCCCCAGCTCAGCATATGGGTCCCCATGGGCCGGGGCCGGGATTCAATCCTCAGTCCCCGGGGCTGCAAAGTGAGCACTTAACCCACTGAGCCATCCCGGCTTCCCCTATTTTGGCCATTTTTAAGTGTACAGTTCTAAGGCAGTAAATGTGAAAAAAAAACAACAATGCTATGCAACGGTCACATTATGCGTATAGTTCCCGTCACTCCAAACGGAAACTGTAACCACTAAGCAAAGCCTCCCCTCCTCCCCTCCCCCAGCCCTGCTCATCTCAGTCCTACTTTCTGTCCTGGAAATTTTGCCCAAATAGCTCACAGGAGTGGACTCACACAATATGTGTCCTTTTGTATCTCGAAATGTCTTCAAGGTTCACTCACGTCATAGCATGTTCCATTGTTTCCTTCCTTTTTAAGGTTGAACAATATTCCAACGCAAGCACACACTGTATTTTGTTACCCATTCTCCTGCTGATGAACGTTTGGGTGGCTTCCACCCTCGGTCTGTTGGGAATACACACTACAATAAACAGCAGCATGGAAGAACGTGTTCCCGTTCCCGACCACAGGCCCTTTGCACGGACACCTAGGAGCGGAACTGCCGGGTTGCCTGGGAATCCCGCGTTTCGCTCTCTGAGGCTCCGCCAGGCTGCTTGCCCACGGCGAGCCCTCCTTACACTCCCACCAGCCGCGTACCGGGTCCTGCGCACCTCGGCAGCACCACCTTCCCCCTTTCTTGTCACAGCTATTGGGGTGGGTGTGAACCCTCAACGGCCGCTCCTCTGACAGAAGCAGCACTGGCCCCGTTCAGCGCTGCACCTAAGACGGAACCGGTGAGGACCGTTCACGCTGCCGCGTTCCAGAGCACACACGAAGCACCGCCAGCCAGCAGACCGCCCGCGCTAAACAGCATGGGGAGAGGGGACCGGGGCCGGCACGGAGCCCACGCCGCACGGGGGCCCCGACTTCCCCGCCAGCGCTCCGGCCGTCCAGGGGAGAAGGCGGCCGGCTCATCGGGGTGAAGGGCACGCACCCACTCAGAAACTCCTGCGACTAAGAGGCCGAGCACGCCCCCCCAACCGCCTGTCTTCCGTAACGAACCTCCTGCAGGCACGGCCTCCCCCGCCAGGTCCCCGGTGGGCGGCTGGACGCGATCCGCTCCAGTCCGGTCTGGCCTAACTCGGGCTGACATGTGACCATCGCTGTTCTATGACACCGCCTAAGCAGCAGCCCCGGCTGCCAGAGGCACGAAGATCCACCCGCTTTCGTCAGGAGCCAGGGCAGAGGGCACCGGGGGGTCTTCCTTTGCTACATCTGAGAAGCCATGCCACCCTCTGTCTCCTCGAGGCCACCGCACCATGACACACAGGCGCCCGCGGGAGACCCCACTCAGGGGCAGCATAATCCTAGGGGACATGCTTGGCTTCACCCCCAACAGAGAGCCAAAGAGCCCCCAAAATAAAAGAGTTCACAGGACGTGCCTAGCGTAGCGGTTGGATTTGCAACAGGCGTCAGGTGAGCACCATGTCCCCAAAAGGTTCTGAGGTGTCCTCACCATCTGTGAGGAGCTACGGCTGCTGCTGATCACCTTAGGAGGTGGGACGCAGGCAGTGGGTTAGTCTGGGCACGGGCAACATCCCGGGGCGGATCCGTCTACACGGCACAAAGCAAGCGCCGGAGGGCCGGCGGGCGCTGCGTGCAGAGCTGTTCCGGAGAAGAGGCTGTTCCGCCAGCAGCACACGGCTCCCGACAGCCCGGCCCCTCCGGCGGAGCAGGGGGGATCTTGCAGGATCCTGAGGTCCGTATCTGCAGACAGTGAACCCAGGAAGCCTCTGTTCACAGCGAGATGCCCCCCAGATCTGGGACCATGCTCCACAACAGAATGAACGGCTGTACCTATTTTAGCCGACCCCAAGGGGAGGTGTGACCCGTGTAGGCATTCCCCACCCAGGCAGGTTGCAAAGCACTTTCGGGGATTTGGGATTACTTGCTAGAGAGATGGGTTTCATGTATGCCCAAGTAAAGGGATCAATCTGTCCCAGCCAAAAATGTTACATGAACATAGCATTATCTTTATATTTGGTGAGATACAGAATTGGGGGCATTCAAGAAAGAAGATCTCTTGAATAACCCCTAGAAGAAGAAAGTAAGAACACGCAATTAAGAAACAGAAACATCCTATGTTCATTTCATGAAAAACAAAGATTCCGTGGAACAGGAAACACGCTCGCTGACGACTGCACAGTTGCCGTAAGCTGCCGCGTGTGCGAGGTCCCAAAGAGGAACGTTCCAAACGAGGGCAAATATCACAAGGCCAGGGTTATTATTACGTAAGCGTCTCAGCGTGATGGGAACCGTTCCCACGACCCCTTAGCGTTTGTTCATTTTTTTCTACAAACGCCAAGCGCATCCTTGTGTCTGTAGACAGACATCCGAGCTCATGTGGTGAATAAAAATCTCTCGTTTACCTCGGGCGTGTGGTGCACGTCGTAACCTCAAAAGAAGCCTGTATTTCTTATCCTTGGGTAAAAACCTGGATGCTTCTCCCCACACGTTTTGTCACAAACATGCAAGCGAGTGCACACACCACTTGCAAAGAAAACTCTGACACACACACACATATTCCTCAAAACAGTGCTAACAGGGGAAGCCGGGATGGCTCAGTGGGTTGAGCGTTCACTTTGCAGCCCCGGGGACCGAGGATCAAATCCCGGCCCCGGCCCGTGTGGACCCATATGCTGAGCTGGGGAGTGCCCCCAGTTCAGTTCTCACTGGGGTGAGACCCTGGCCCAGTCCCTGCCCTGTGCAGCCCCGCCCACCTGTGGAATGAAACTATGTGGAAAAACCAATGACGTGCAGCTATGGAGACTGTTCTGGGCCCTCCCCCTTCCCTCTGTCTCTGCATCTCTCTCTCTCTCTGTCAAAAACAATAAATAAATCTTTTTTAAAAAAAAGAAAAAAAAACAGTGCTAACAAGGATCCTGATGGGCAAACTGAGGACGCAAACAAGAAAACAGGATTTGACAGATTTCCCCGGTGCCACCGAGTGTGGCCTCCGGCACAGGATGGTGAGGATGCGACATCCGTCACCCAGAAGGAGCCCTCGAATCTCACTGCCGCCGCCGACAGCTTTGGGGGGAAATCTTCGCGAGGAAGAACGTGGCCCCTCCGGGGAGCCCCCCATTGCAGGCGCTCCCCGGCCTGGCTCCGCGTGAATCCCGGGGGCTGCTCGGGTCGCGCGTCCTTCCGTCCACTGCACAGGCCGCCGGCTTCCCGGCGAGCCCACGCGGCCACCCCTGACCTCCAGGGGCAAGGCCGCCCACGGGGCGTCCGTCCCAGCTGAGCGACCGTCACTTGAACCACCTGACATCCGTCCGACGGAAAGGGACAAGAACGGCGTGATTTCTCTCGGGAGTGGAATACAAACCAAAGCCAACTGTGTGGCCCGCACAGCCCCCACCTGCCTCTCTAGAGCTGGCTGCGACCACCCCCCGGGAGCTGAAGGCGGAGCCCTGCACAGAGGAAATCGCGGCATCGCGCGTCTTCCCGAGCGCCTACCGGTTCACCAATTTGACCCAAAGCACGGGGCGGGGGTCACTATTTCCGTCCCGCTTCATAGACGCGGTACGTGGGCCAAAGTGAAGGCACGGGACGGGACGTCACAGACAGGAGGCGTCAGGCCAGGGTTTGCAGCTGCAATAAGGTGACCAGACGTCCCGCTTTTTAACAATTTGTCCCGCGTCCCGCGGCATTTTAAAAAAGTCCCGATGTTTGGAAAGAATGCACGACAAGCTAGGGAACGGCGGGAGATAGACCCAATTTTTAATCAAGAACCCCCTCCCCCCCAGTCAATGGTGTCCCGCTTTACCAATGTTAACATCTGGTCACCTTAGGTGTGACCCCCACCCCCGAGCCAAGGGCGGGTGGCAAGGGACAGGGACGCAGCCGAAGCCCAGGCCCCGCCCACGTCTTCTCCCGCCCCCCCCCCCAAGTCGGCCTGGGCTTCAGGGTGGGCGTTCAGGACCTGAGAAGCCTCCCCGGGACCAGCAACCTGCTCCGGGGCGTCACGGCCGACGGTGGTAACGTGCCCACACAGACGAGAAAACAAATCACACATGGGCCAACATTCTGCAGACACGCTGTGGGGCACCTCAACGCGCCAGGCAACAGGCCGAGGGCAAAGGCGGCATTTCTGAAGGCAGGTGCACGGCTTTACGCCCCCAACAGGGACCTCCTCGCGTCCAAGCAGTGCGAGGAAGGAAGCAGGAGCCCTGAACTTGGGCTGCCCTGGCTGGAGTCCGCACGGGGCTGCACCGAAGCCCGTCCTCTGGAGGACGGTATTTACAGCTTAGACCAAAAGCCAACGCAGCAGGCAAAGCCTGGCTCGAATCTCCCTACGGACAAAAGCGAGTTTCTAGAAACGCACCTCGGTCTCTACCTCTTGACGTAAGAAAACGCCTCGGGAGCATTTGCTCTCCCGCGTCTCACTGTCCCAGAGGTTCTCATTCCAGGCCCCGCGTCCTCATTCCCTCCACCCGGTACCTGCTGTTAGGGAATATTAGCAACATCGCTCCTAAAAACGGGTCAGAAGTTCCCGATGCCGGCGACAGCGTCCTTGCCTCAACATGGACGTCTGACCCGACTCTAAGATCATGCCTCTCACGAAAGCCTCCTACGTTTTGCCCAAAAAGAGACAAAACCAACCAGAAACCGACGTTCGCCTCTTCTACTGGGAAGTGATTCCAACAGGCCGCACGTCCACACATCCCTTTTATTTTCACTTCACACTCGTGGTTACTTTAAGCACACGAGGGGCCAAAACCAAATGCAATTAAAAGCTAAATGCAAAGGGATTTTCAAAAAGAAGGGAGTGAAGCAAGGAGGGAGGAAGGGCTAACTCAGTCATTTCTATATCAAAAAAAAAAAAAGGAAATTTAGCGCTAGAGAAAAGTAGCTCGCTTTCTCCCGCCGGGGTGCATTCTGCAGGAACGCACGCGACCCCCCTTCCCGCACTGAAGTCTCAAGAGCCCTCCAGCCGCACGTGCTAAGTTGTGAGCATAACGACACCGATAAACGCAAAGGAAAAAAAAATTTTTTTTAAAGCATATATGATGAAATCTTAAAACTTGATCGTTTAAATATATACTAGTCAAAACGGGTAAAAGTGAAGTTCGTCATCTCCGGGTTAAGCCGCCCACACAACACCCACACCGTATCATAAGGTAGGTATTAGTTGCCTACCTGGCAACCTAAAATAGAAGCTGGGGGCAACAATGGCAAGTTAACTACCAGGCGAAGGGAGAACTCACGAATGCCACTCAACCCTCACATAACAAGGAGGAACGCTAACTTCCCTCTTCTGTGTCCCCAGATTCGGTGACAATGCCCTAACAGTGCTCCCCCATTACAGTGCATGAAGCACTTTCCCATTATTTCATCTTCATCTGGACCAAAAGGGAGGGAGGGAAAGAAGCAATTGCAGCCTTAGCAACATTCGCACCGTTTTACAGCTGCAGGGCGGCCCCCAGCGGTGACGTGGGCCGTCCACGTGTCCAGCACCCGCGGACGAGGGAGCAGTCAGCGTGTCCCGAATTCGGACCCCCGTCGTTCGACGGCAAGTACTGAGCCGCGTGCGCTACACTCCGATACTGCAGCCTGTCGGCTTTATGGCTTTATGACTTTTCTTGCATTACGTGCGTGTGGACAACTGAACGCGCAGAAACTGTTTTACGTTTACAGGAAGCTATACCTCTTACCATTTTCAACGGCGAGTAATCAAGGCAGAAAAATGAAGGCAGACATAAAGCGGGTCTACGTCCCACCAAACGAATGGAAGTTCTCTGAACTGTAGTCAGCCGCCCTTTCCCATCAGGATACGAGAGGAGCAGACAAGGTGAAGTTAGACGTTGCAAATGCTTCCAAACTGCCAAGAGGCTTCCAAATCATACAAAATGCTGATGGTTTTTATTTAGCAAGTGTTTTAACACTTCTTTAAAAGTACACACCTTTCTGTATCTGTATCAGTAGATATCTAATACTAAGGTTTTGCACCACTTCCAAATCACCACGCATAACACATTACTTAGTAAACACATATTAAACAAGGACACGTGCACTATTCTTGGTCTATAAAGGTTCAAAAGTAAACACTGTTATAACTTTCTTTTTGATTTATTTATTGTTTTTGTCAGAGACAGAGAGAGACAGAGAGAAGGGGGAGGGCCCAGAGCCGTCTCCATAGTTGCACATCATCAGTTTTCAACATGGTTTCCTTCCACACAGGTGGATGCAGGGCCGTGCAGGATGGGAACCAGGCTGGGGGCTCCCGCATGGGAAGCTCACCCCAGTTCAGCATGTGGGTCCACACGGGCCAGGACCGGGGTTCGATCCTGAGACCCTGGGGATGCAGGACAAGCGCTTAACCCGCTGAGCCGTCCCGGCTTCCCCGCCAAAGTAAAAGCGTCACGTTCTCTTATCAACTAGTTGGACTGCCCGACTTACACAAGCTCCCTCCCGTCACCGCACGATGGCAACACAGTCCACTGATCGCGCGCCAAGAAGATGTGCAGAACGTGACAGGTACGTGAGCGGCAGGGACGGCCGTCGCGAATGGCCCGCGTGTCACCCGGGGGCAGCAGCGACCCCTGTGGGGCGTCTCGGCTCCCTCCTGCCCCAAAGGGCTGCAGACGCACGGCCTTCCTATCGGGACGCCCGACGTGGAGCCTGAAGTCCTGACACTACGCAGTGTGGTCGCTGGAAGACACGGATTCTGACCAAACCTGGACAGGTTGCGCATTTGTTTCAGAAACTGCTTATTAAAAACAAGCAATTGTCAGTTTGGCAAAAAAAAAAAACAAACAAACAAGGAGAATCACTGGCCTGCTAAGCACAACTCCTTACTGACTGTCACCTAGCCCAGCAGCCTCACACACAAAACAGACATCCGAGGTCATCCGAGGTCATCCAAGGTCACCCCCCCAGGGGCTCAGCAAGGACATCACCGGGGTGTGGCTTCTGTGTGTGTCATGTGTTCACTGGGGGGTGGGGGAGAAGAGAAGCTAACCTGACCTGGGAGGCCAGAGGTCACCAGCGGGCTGTCCCAGGACCCCCGAGTCCTGCCCCTGGGTCCTGAGCACCCTCCCCACCAGGTCACTCACCCGCTGCTGCCCCAGCGAACCCCTCCCCTCCCACGACTGCAGCCCCCACCCACACCAGCTGGCACCCAGTCCTGCTCTTCTCTGTCCCTTCCTCGGGGACACAGTCCCACACACACACCTACGAGGCCCCCAAAACCACCTGCTGAGTCGTACGGCATCCTACCGAGGGAGACAGGCATAGAAATGAAAAGCAATGCCCCACGCGGTGTCACCGGGCACACCCTGCAAGGCAGGGAGGGGGAGCCCCATACAGGCATTCTGGTCAGGACGTCGGGGGTGCGGCCCACAGGGCAGGCGGACGGGAGCCGGGGCGACTCACGGTCTTTCTTGCTGGAGACTCTCGTGCGCCCACCTCAAGGGTAAGCCCGTCGGGACGCTGTGTCCCTTCTGGGGTTACGCCCCCCACACCGGCTAGGGCTCCGGGCACCATCGCTGGGGACAGCTTCCCACCCAGGACGGGTACCCCCCAGGCCGCACACAGTCTTTGCTACTCACACCCTCACAGCGCACGGGACTTCCAGAAGCATCCATCACACATCCTGAAGCTGCCGTCGGAAACTTTCCATCACGCGTTTCATCAGCTGTGCATGACGTGTGTTCACACACATTTTATTTTTTACGGCAAATGTTCCTTTTATGGATTTTTGTCAAAACCTTAGCCCTGGTTCCTTTGGTTCACAGAGCCTGTGCAGCAACTCCACCCGACTGGAAAGCCAGCCCTCAGCGCACTCAGATAACCGAGTCAGCGCCGAGTTCTGCCGGGGCCCGGAACCGTCTGACCCAAACACAGTCTGACGTGCATCCCTCAGACAACCTCCCACCTCTGGGTCAGAGTTCTAAGATGGAAGGATGGAGAGACAGATGGAAGGATGGAGAGGTGGAAGGAGGGATGGAGGGAGGAAGGGAGGGTCAGGTGGAAGGAGAAAGGAATGAGTGGATGGATGGAGAGGTGGAGGGAGGGAGAGATGAGTGGAGGGAATGATGGATGGATGGATGGATGGATGGATGGATGATGGATGGATGGATGATGAATGGATGGATGGATGATGGATGGATGGATGATGGATGGATGGATGGATGATGGATGGATGGATGGATGATGGATGGATGGATGATGGATGGATGGATGGATGATGGATGGATGGATGATGGATGGAGAGGTAGAGGGAGAGAGGGATGAGTGGAGGGAAAGGTGGATGGATGGATGGATGGATGGATGGATGGATGGATGGATGATGGATGGATGGATGATGGATGGATGGATGGATGATGGATGGAGAGATGGAGGGAGAAAGGGATGAGTGGAGGGAAAGGTGGATGGATGGATGGATGGATGGATGATGGATGGATGATGGATGATGGATGGATGGATGTATGTATGGATGGATGGATGATGGATGGATGGAGAGGTGGGGGGGTGGATGGGTAGATGGGTGGATGGACGGGTGGAAGGGGGGGGGAAGGACTCACAGAGCTGTGCAGTGAGCTGTGGGTCTGGTGAAGCCCCTCCCTCACAGAAGCCCTCCCCACTCTGTGTGTATTTCCAGTGTTCAATGACACACAACTGTATTATAACAACTGATCATCACATTAATGTCTATAATACATTAGTACACATATAACATATCATACGTTCATTATATAAACCCTGCCAAATATTCTTGAAATATTCTAGATAAAAAGTAAAGCTGCATTATCCAAATTTTCACTAGGATCACTACTCAATGTTTTAAGGGGGAAAAAAATGAATATGTATGTGACAGAGATTTCTTGACAAATTGGCTGTTCCGAGTATTGCATCGTTGTCCTCTGTGTACATGAATCTAGTTATGCACCAAAAATAAGGACAGAGCAACATCTCTCTGAGTTAGCTCCACCGGACATGAGAACATTAAAGTAAAATTAAAGTGTTCTGCCCAAAGAGATCCCACTGGCGTCTCGTGGTCCCCAGAGACGAGCTCACAATCACACATGTGTTTCTGCACGTCTGCCTTGTTCTTCGTGATGTGATGCAGGACTACAAGATACTAAAAAAAAAAAAGAAAAGAAAAGAAACCATGGAAACTCATTACCTACATTCTAGAGAGAAAACCCAAAAATTCCTTTTGCGTGGAAAAGCCGCCCTCACAGCTTCCCACGGAAGGTGACCTGCCGGGAGCAGCGTGGCCTGTGACACACAAAGCGGCCCATCAGGGCAAAGAGCCCGCAAGTCACGCGGCATCGGGCCGGGTGTCCACGTGCCTGAACTCACGAATGTCGGGGACAAGACACGCTTCCGATCGGATCTCAGCGGAGTTCTAAAGACCCAAAGGGAAAGTCTGTGTTCGGCCAAAATAAAGTTCTTCTAACACAAGGCGCGGCCAGCAAAGCGGAGTCCGCGGCCAGTTTGGGGTAACGCGTGGAGTCCTGTTGGAGCACACCAGAAAAGCTCCCTCGCTCCGGCACTGATTTCCCACGACAGCGGCAGACTCAGAGAGTTGCTCAGGGAACGGCAGCACAGCCCACACGTCTAAAACACGCCCTTACAGAAAGCGGGGACGCTGTCCTGAGACAGTAACGTCACAGAGGTGCTTCCGCAGACCACGCTCGCCTGAGCACGCATTGTAACGTGCTCTCTGCATGTCGCCTCCTGCGGTGGCCACGCTGACAACTTGTACTGCCAACCAGAGTGTAACCCACCCCTTCGTAAAGCCTCTGAGCCACAGGAACGCGACACAGGCACGTTGCACTCACGTGAACTCCGTCTGCAGAGCCTCCCCGCAGCGCAGCTTCGTGCCCTGTGAGGCTGAACACGTTCCCGCTTTTAAAAGCTTAGAACCCGGGACGCCAGATGGTGGAGGCTCCTGGTAATTCAAACGCTCTGAGATAGAATGTTCTGGTGTGTCTAACCTTCTTTCCGGAGGTGGGGTCATCAGAAAACCTTTTCTGGGAAAGCCGGGACGGCTCAGCGGGTTGAGCGCTCGCTTTGGGGCCACGAGGACCGAGGATCGAATCCCGGCTCCGGCCCAGGCAGGACCCACGTGCTGAACTGGGGAGTTCCCACAGTTCGGTTCTCTAGCTGTCTCTGTCTCTGTCTCTCTCTCTCTCTGTCAAGAGTAAAATAGAAATAAATATTCACTAAAGATAAAATAATTACTCTCTATAAATATAAAAAGATATAAAGAAAAAGAAAAAATCAATAAAAAAAAAAAAAAAAA
>PVKE010049680.1:0-11193 GCA_004027555.1 Craseonycteris thonglongyai | reverse complement strand
AGACAGAGAGAGAAGGGGGAGGGCCCAGAGCAGTCTCCATAGTTGTACGTCATCAGTTTTTGACATAGTTTCATTCCATGCAGGTGAGTGCAAGGCCACACAGGTGGGAACCGGGCTGGGGGCCTCCCACATGGGAAGTACACCCCAGTTCAGCATATGGGTTCATTCAGGGATGTGAACTCAGACCCCGGGGCTGTCAGGTGAGCGCTCAACCCACTGAGCCATCCCAGCTTCCCCCATTTAATATCATTTTTATTTAAATGTAGCTTTATTCTTTTCCCCAATTTCCAAGTCTGTAACATCTGAACTTGAAAAACATATGTCACACCACCTTCCCTAGAAGATATTTATCATATGAATCAATCAATCAATGCACTCAGGCACACATGCATGCATGCATGTATGATTGAATGAATTCTTTAAACTTTAGGGCAAGAGGTGGAAAAGGTGACAAGTTATTTCAACATCTGTATTCTTTGCCTATACATAGAAGATGCAGTGCAGTTTCCAGAGTGATTATAATGACGTCAGTAAGGGAAAATAAAGAATAAATGGCAAGCTTTATGATGACTCGCGTGTTACATAAAGCTGTGATAATAAAGACCCTGAGCTAGAATACTTGCTCTGCCACTGACTAGTCCTATGAACTTGTTAAACAAAAGTGACAATCAGTACTTCACCTTATAAGGTGTGGGGGAGGATTAAGTGGTTTTAGAATAATAATAGCTGTTACCTACTGTTTGCTAAGAACGTAAGACTCCACCTCTGTTTTCCAGCAGAAAACAAGATAGTTGGAAAGGTAAGGCCCATAAGCTCAGTTACAGAGAACTAAATATCTGTCCAAAGGTACTCAGATGAGAGCGCAGAGCCTCTTTTTTCACCATAGTCTTAACAAACGTGAACCACTAAGTTTGTCCCCAAAATGATCTGTTTTGAAAGAGCTGTGGTTGCAGCACCCTTAAGTCTAAGAAGTAGACCACTGCATTCCAGAGCTGTGTCAGAAACGCATCTCTCCTCTCTAGGATCTGACTGGATTCTGGGAGTACAGGGGCATTTCTAGCAGAGGGCAGAAGACCCATGTTCAGAAACCACAGGTCTCAACCTGCCAAGACATAAGGAGCTGTGTTCATTTCAAGGTCTGGATCATTCCACCTCTGAATTAATGGATTGGCATTCCTCTAGTGGATGTCACCACACACACACACACACACACACACACACCACTAATACAGCCTTGAGGATAAGACTTTCAAGTGACATGTCCCTCCCTTTCCACCTTTTCTGTCTCCCTCCTACCACCCTCCACCCCCTTTTGGCCTTTTATTTGTTTACAAACCTCGCATTTCAAGCCACTGAAGAACTCAGGTCTTTTTCCCTTGACAAGTGACTTTCCATTCAGGAAGCAAATTCGTAGGAGCAACAAGGCTCAGCTGCATCTGTACTAAATAGTTTCATGTCCCAGTGATTCAAGGACCTGGCACTGGAGCCACCCCTCGCATTATTCTCTGAATGCCATGACCTATATGTGCAAGTGAGAGGATGCTTGGGGATGTTTCTTGTCTTTGAAAAGCAATGCTCCGGGGACAAAGAGGTTCTTTTACTGGGCAGTCATGATGACCACGAGGTGGGAGCCATAAACCAGGCAAGCCTGGGCAGCTTGCATGCTGACATTTTTCATTCCTCATATCCCACAAGTATTTCAGCTTCAACAGAGCCTCTGTGCAGATGAAAAGGAACTTTTTTGTTTCTGGATTTTGTTATATTATGTTTGAAAATTCCTACCAGCCTCCCAATTACCCATTTGAAGATGAACTGGCAAAACTATTTTCACCACCTTCATATCCTCCCTTTTACACGCAGAAAGGAACATTAATATTGGTGGTGTTTCCTCTAGGTAAATGAAACCCATACTTCTTTCTTCCTCAGCCCGCCTGCCGCCTTTTGGCCTGAAGCCCCAGTGGCTATTGTTAAGCCTTTGCCTGCCCACCGCCGGACACCTCGGGGCTGGGCAAGGAAGCAGATCAGATCCCAGACATTAAAAATTGTAAAGGATACAAAGTAAAAGGCAAGGCCAAGTTTAGTAAACATGAATGACCTATTCGGAAAGAAAAGAACAAACATTTTGCACAAAGACAGATGGAGGCACGTGGGAGGCGAAATTGCCAATCAGCAGCAGAGAGAGGGATGGACTGTAACTGACTTTAAAAAGCAGCTACAGTGCATTTTTTTTGAATGGGAGAGGAGCACAGAATTATTTCCTACCTTTGATAAGCTCACTACTTATTGTTGTTGTTGTTTGGCTTGTGTTGTGTTTTTGTTTTTTTAATCTAAAAATAGTTCGCAAGAATTTTGTTTCTTTTGCTTCCCTGTTCACCGCTTACCATTCTGTGGCCATAAAGTAATGGTTTACCTCTCTTCTGATGTCTAGATCTTGCATGAGTGTTTCCCATTGGCTGACTTGATAGAACAGGGCTGGCCAAGGAGTCTGGTAAATACCACTTCCCAGAATCAGACTCATGAGAAACAAGGAAGAGCTTAAGAGAGTGGTGATATTTCTGAGCAACAACAAACAATGTCTGACATGGTATCAGAGTTTTAAATAAATATTATTTTTCCTCAGTGTACTTTGCGAAAACATTTGATAAACAATATAAATAGATAGCCTTATTATATCGTTAGTTAGTTATTAAAAACCACTTTTTCTCTTAAACTCTTTTTCCCTCTATTTACCCTCTTGAAGATGCAATTTCAGTGTTTTTTTCCACGTAGATTGAGTAGATGGTGGTATCATTAAATCACTGTTCTGCACACAGGTGAATGTGTGCATGCGCAGCTTGCTTGGTTACATCCTGATATTTAAGTACTTGCGAAATGCAGCCTGAGTTTTTCTATATAGCCAATAAACACCCAAGTGAAATGGTTTGTAAAGCTTTGCAAAGAAATCTAGGAATTTTGACACTGAAAATCTTCCATGAAATGATTTCATTTATGTAGGATAAACATATTTGGCCGTCTAACCTATGAGTATGTCTGAAGAAATTGAATGGACAGACATATGGGTAAGAGGTTACTAGATTTCAGGGATGAAAAATCTGGAAAAGGTCACGGACTGCCTTTCCAGGAGGAAATGTGTACAGCTACATACAGATATAAATTTGCCTATGATTTAGGAGTTATGACTTCCTAAAATTACCCAGGTTAATAAATCCTGATAATAAATATTGCCCCCCAAATGACTAAAATAAGCTGCAAATAAAATAATACGCTTTTCTAAACATTTCAGGAAATAAGTATTTTTGCTTGACTTTTTGTATTAAGTCTCTCAATTCTCCATATCTTGTTTATATATAAAAGCTGCCTTCATAAGACAATTTTTCTAGGTACACATGCATAATAGTATGCATAATAATAGTGGTAACTATTTGGGGGTGCACACTGAATCTTATATTTATTGTGTTGTTGAATCCCCATGGTGATTCTATTATTTTCCTCTTTGGATGGGTAAAGATAGGGAACTTTAGATAGGTTATGTAGACCATTGGTTTACACATCTCAGCGGTTTTGGAATGGTGCTCTGTTCCTGAACAATCTCAACCCGGAGTTCATGTTCTTTATCCATAAAATGGACTTTGTCTCTCAGTGCAAGAAATTGACAGGAGTAGAATTACGTTTCAGTAGTAGAAAGAACTCAATCTTTGGAGTCAGATAAACCTCATTTTGATTCCAAATTACGTGTTCCTTGAGCTCATAAATCTTCATTTTGTTTCATTTTTTATTTCATTGTGGTAAGAAAATATAACATGAGATCTACTCTCTTCACCAATTGTTAAGTGTACAACACAGTATTGTTAACTGTAGGTATATGTTGTACATTGTTTTCTAAAACCTTTTCATCTTGCTTAACTTTTAAACTTATGCACATTGGTTCCTAATCAGGAATCTCAGTCTTTTTAATCTCTCTGAACTTCAGACAGGGAAAGTAGTTTAGAAAATCAGAGAACTCAGCATGTCTAGAGTCAATCTGAAAATTTTAGGATTTAAACAATCCCTTCTCCCTCAACACCTTTCCAAACATGGTAGAAGGAGGTGACACCTGAGCTGAAAGATAATTTTGACACTTTGTTTATGTGGTTTAAAACCACATACCTTATAATATCACGATTCCCCAGATGGTGTTGCACAAACCACAGCATTGGACTAAATAAATACAAGACATTCTGTGTGTCAGTTAACGCTTTTTGGAGGATTACAATGCATATTAAAAAATTAAACTTCCCTCTTAAAGATTCAGCTTTAAGGTTTTTAACTCAGGATTTAAAAAAACTTATCTTTATCAATGATTAAAATGTAGTTTGGTGTTTTTATTAAAAATAAAGACAAGTTAACATTGTTTTCTGTTACTTATATTCTGTAGAAGATAGTTTGGTAAACAGTGCTTTATGTACCTCATTTGGGCTGTGTGTTGACTTCAGAATAACTAAAATGGTAGTTACCACATTTTTAAAATAGAAAAATACAGGAATCTGTTTCATAGATATTTTAAGGGCTAACTAGGAAAATTCATTATAAACAGTGGGTCCTTAGAAAAGACATATCCCATTATTGCTGCTTCTGGATGATTTATAAGCAATGCTTGGCTGGCTCAAGGAAAAAAATAAGACAGAGCTTGTATCCACAGAAGTATTTTGGTCACAGATTTCAATAATCCATCCAATATTCAATCACAGGAAAATGATTTTGTGTGGCTTCCATCTAAGCCCCCTGAGTCGCTATGGTATTTTCTAGAAAATAATAAGAATTTACTCTCAGAAATAGCTTTTGCACCTTGTAAATCTTAAAGAAATAAATGTTTAGATTATATCTTAATGCTAAATGTTAGCACAATATTTTATATTTTCTAATTCTTGCTCTGTTGTTTTGATTTAACTTTGATTTCCCATGAAAAAACATAATTCATATATAGCATTAAGGTATTTTACAATATTTTTTCTAGTCAATTCTTAGATTTCTTTTGAAAATAGTCATTTTGCTTATTTTATAAGGCCTACCGTATATCACTTTAATAACTTTACCTTTCTTGCCAAGAAACTCTCTGGTAAGCTAATTAATTGATTTGAATAATTTTTATGAAATATTTATTGAATACCTCATGTGTTCTAGGCACCAAAATAAGTGTTGAAAATGGAGAGCAAAATCAGTCATTTGCTGCCCTCACACAGTCTACAATCTAATTTTAATGTAGAAAGGACTCAATGTAGCAGACATAAATATGAAATGACAGCTTTAATAAGAATGGGTGCAGGGTGCTATGTACATTTATAATTGGGTAAATCAATTTATTTGGGGGATGCCGGGATGGCTCAGCAGGTTAAGCACTCACCTTGCAGCCCCCGGGTCCGAGGATTGAATCCCGGACCTGGCTCATGTGGACCCCATATGCTGAACTAGGGTGTGGCCCCCAGTTCGGTTCTCACCGGGTCGAGTTCCATGCAGGAGGCCCCTGGCCCAGTTCCTTCCCTGCGCAGCCCCAACCCACCTGTGTGAAATGAAACTATGTCAAAAACTGATGACGTACAACTATGGAGACGGCTCTGGGCCCTCCCCCTTCTCTCTGTCTCTGTATCTCTCCATCAAAAACAATCAAATAAATCGTAAAAAAACTTGGGGGGTGGAAATAGCCACAAGACTTCCCAAAGATAGTAACTTAATAACTGTGTTAAGAGCCCCAAATGAAAAGATGACTCAATAAAGCTGAGGTGAGAAGCATTTCAGGTGGTGTGGACAGCATCGTGTGCAGACCCTGTGAAGGGAAGGACCACAGCATTGGAAAAGTGAGGGTATAAAAGCCCAGAGTCTATAGCCAAGAGAGCGGGATCTTGGTACAGATGAGCTGGAGAAACGTGTAGAGACCAAATTATGCAGGGCTTTGTTAGGCCATATTGAGAATTGTGACCTTTATCACCCAAACAAAGGGAAACCATTGAAATATTTTAAGCATGGTCAGATTTGCATTTTGAAAAGATCACTCTAGCTACAATGTGGGCAATAGATTGGAAAGACACAAGAGTGAATGTCAGTGAAATGTTGTCAAGAGAAATAATGGTAGCCTCCATCAGTTTGATAGTGCAGATGGAGAGAAATGGAAGACCTTAAGATATATTTAAGATATAAAATCAAAATTTCCCCCAACAATGGAAATGGATATGGGCACTGAGAGAAGAACTTGTCAAGGGTGATTTAAATGAATCTGTTAGTATCGTCTTTTGAGAAAATTGATGCCCATAAGAGGTCTAAATTGGTTTGAGGGTAAAGATTTTCTGCCAAATTAGGAGGCTGTAGCCTACAATGTACTACTACAATGTACACATAGCTAGAGATCAAGATATGTGTTCACTAAAAGTGCATGGGAATTAGAGAGATTTAAAAAAAAAAAAAAGACTTGGGCTCACACCCTTTTTTCTCTTTTAAAGATCCTTGCCCCTGTTAGGTCTATTTAAAAAAAAATTTGTTTAATTTAAGATAGCATTGCTGACATCATCAGATTTTTATAACTAATGAGAAAAAAGCTTTTAAAGGCTACTTATATTAATAGAAGCCTGGTTTTGTAGATAGGGTGAAGAATGAGTAGTAAATTTAGATGGCTTAGGCTGCTAAAGTCAAGATGAATGCAGAAACTGCCTCACTGTATTGAAAGAAGAAAGCCAGTTACTGCAGTTTCTATAGATGGTTGGTTGTTATCGTTTGGATTCAGGGTGAAAGCACCCAAAATATAGAAATTTAGAACCGAAAAGGAGACCAGATAGTCAACACTTCATACATTGGAATGAAGGTTGTGGTAGGGAAGAACTTAAATTCAGAAGTACTAGACTCAAGTTTAATAACTTTCTCAAGGTTATATGACTAGGAAATTCTGAGATAGAATTTAAATCTAGGTCATTTTTTTGTTTGTTTTGTTTTGTTTTCTCCACTTTCCCATTCTTAGTCTCTAGCTTTGGGATCTTGGGTAGGGAACTCAAGCAAAATATATTTTCAATAATTTTATCTGTAATATTTGGAAAATAAATAACTTCACAGGATTGTGAGGGGTCTGAAGTTAGACAAGTAAGTGAATCCTTTGTAAGTACAGAGATATATTCAGACATTAGACATTATTCTTTTTGTTATTGTTATCACTTTCACATTGCTGGTCATCTGCCCTTAAATATATTCATAGTAATATAATCTTCAGAGTAACTATTGATTGTATATTAGTAAATGGATGCATTACTGTAGTTGACCTCACATTTGTTCAAGAAACAGACTTTAAGAATCATCTTGATTCTTTTCTTTGTAATCCCATATGGAATCTTTCAGCAATCCTGTCAACAGTACTTGAAAAGTACATACTAATTCCATCTTCTTCCACTTAACATTCTTACCAATAGTGTCAACCACTACTAAATCTTATCCGGACTACTGAAACAACCTACTTTGATAAATCTCTTGTATTCTTCCCAGTTATCTGAGCTTTAATCACACCACCCTTCTTACTGTTTCTCTGACATATCAAGCACCTTTCTTTCATTGCACTCAGACCTAAACGTTGCTGACATATTGCATTTCAGGCAGGCCCACCCCCAACATTTGTTGGGTTCACAATAAGAGAATAAATGGAAACCCACAGACGTCAGGTCTAAGTGACCAGCTAACAAGAACGTTATATCATGTTGTGTCCTCCAAATATGTCCTCATAATACATATTTTCTTGCCTTCACTTTAGCAATATCATTTAGTCTGTTGTAATCAGCATGTTTGTAGAATCTGAAATGTTTTCCCAATATTAATCACAATGATTAAAACATTTTAATAGATTGAAAGTATACATTTGAATACATTTGAAATATATAATAAATATTTGCATTCATTTTTTGTAAAATATGAATTTAAATGTAAAATTATAACTATATTATCATGTTTTCAAAGTTACTTTAAACTATTTAAAATTACCGGTATCTGTTACAATTAGAACAGAAAGGCAAATAACTAATGACTGTCAATTTAACATAAAAGTTTAGTTTATATGAACATTTTTATATTTAAATACATGTTAAGTTTATATATTTAAAATAAATATTATCAATAAAAATACATTTTCAATGCTAAAGTTCAAAGACTGCTAGATCCCAATGTAAAAAATTAGTATAAGACTTCATGTATATTATCCCTAAACCTACCATAAATAAATGTAGATTTATTGATAGACACATATGTATGTATATCTACATAAACAAGCACATATGATGTATATATGTATATGTGTATATATATATATACATGCATATATAGCATATTTAATAAGCATATAGTATATTATATAATGCCAATACTATCCTGACTTGCAAATATCTCTAGAAAAAAAAATTAGAAGACAAATAACAAGAAAATGGACCTATGGTAGTACTGGGAAATTAATTCTTTCTGTGCAAAAATTTATGCATTTGTTTTAACTGAGAAGAATTTGTCCTTTTATTAACCTAAGCAAGTCAGCTACTCAAACCCCCTATGGATACAGAAGTGCTCACTTCTGAAATCAACAGTGGATCATGCTAAACCTTTACCATAGTTTGAGGACATAAGGCAAAGAAGCCTTTACCTGGGGCTTGAATGCAGGTACTCATTAGGGTAGGTGTTTGAGGGTGAAGCCAACACTGTGCCTCAATGACGGACGCAAAGAGACAAACACACCTGTGTGTTTTGTAACAATTCCAGGTGTTGTGTTGTGTGTGTGTGTGTGTATTGTGATATGCCCAGAACCTTAAAGCAGGGTCTAGATCTAATTACTATTAATCAGACCATGGTAACTTCCTTGGCTTTCAATAGAATGTTAACATCTTCTCTCACTACTAACCACTTTGTCATTCACTTTCATCTTCTACATAGTACTTCCCATTTCCCAAAATTGCCTTGTAGTTTTCTCAGTTTATCATCTGAATCCTTTCAATAAAATGTAAGTCCTATGAGAGGAGGAATATTTTCTGTGTAGCTCACCAGTGTACCTTTGATGACAAAATAGAACTTGGTACAGAGTAGGCTCTCCATAAATATTTATTGAATGAGGAAATAAGCTATATATTTAACTCTGATTAATTGGATGTCAGACAGAACTATGCCTCTAACGTGAATCATTGTTTTCCTCGTGAATATGTTTTCCCCTTTTTCCCACTTTTAAAATGTCACTTCCCACAAATATGGCCTTTCGTTCTTGTGAAATTGATGTGAGAGTGAAAGATGAAACACACCATTGTTCCTAGAAAAAGAAGGATATGAAATGGTTAGAATATGCTATGGAAGATATTGTGCAATAGTTTTCTTCCTTATAATATATCATATCACAAATCTTACCCATTAAAATTAGTTGAAATATTTCTTTATAAGTTCAAATGAGTAAAACTTAAAAATTAATTTTTTGCTTTGTTCTTCAAAAATAAAACTCTTATTCCTCAAAGGTAGATTATTAATTTTGTTCCCTAAGGCATCTTAAAATACTTGGAACAATACAATGAATTTCAGTGAGACCACAGATTCAGAATCTGTGATTATTTGAACAAGAGCAGGTCAAATTTTACCTTTGCATTTATCTATGAAAAAGGGGTTTGCTAAGCTTGTAACTCCATCAAGATTACTTCAAACAGAAAGTTTGATAAACAACTGATATCACACATTTAATAACATTTTGCACAGTAAGATAATACACTAGCTTCCATGATCCTTATCTGTTTTCAGTGCAAATCTGTTCAGGCCACATCTGGAGAGTTTAGTCATTAGTCTCTGTTATTGTTTTTGTCTGAGAGTAATAACAAACACACTTCAGTAGGAAAGTCCTGTAATATGAGCTAAGACATAAATTCAGCTTTGCTATACACATACACACACAGTGGGGTTTTTTTTTTTCTTTGTGAAAAATGATTGTTTATCTCCTCAGAGAATTTTATATTACAAGAGAAAATATGTTATTCCCAGAAACAATGGGAGTTCAACTGTTGAATTTTTTTTTTTTCCTCAGCTTTTTAAATTATTTGGGTAAGTGAAGTATAGAAAGGACATGATTAAAAGAAGAGCTTTAATGTTTTAAAACTACACAGACATAATACATCCACACAAGTATTTACAGAAAGACATGCATGCACAATTTATTTTTCATTAGCCTAGCTAATAATTTTCATAAAATTTATGACCATGTTCCTCAAGAATAGACCCCATATCTAAAAACTAAAAAAAAAAAATTAAAAATGGATTAAGATCCTGGTATATATAGCGTACCTGGCTATAATTATGATACAAATGAATACATACTTGTGCTTAAATATTTCATCCAAAAGCTAAACATAACTTGCTGAAAACTGGATTTGAAATATCAAGGAGCATTCTCTTATAGTTTTGTTCTTGATGTTTATCATGCGATAGCATACCACCCATTCTCATCTCCATTATTTTCATACCCACTGTCCCAAATGCCTATACAAGGCCAGGCTTAGAGAAAACTCAAGCATATATGTTACTTACAACTTTTATTTTCTTGGCCCACCAGAAGCAATGTGTCATAAAGAGGCTGAATTGGATCTTATTTTTGTATATTTCTCTTTGGAGCTGTTCAATCAATCACTTACTAAGAGCATAATGAAACAAATGTAATGCTAACTGATAAAGAAACAAAATTGACATTTTTCCTGATGTTAAGGAGCTCACATTATAGTGGGCTTTAAAAGTATGTAAATAATAAATATCTAGTGCAGCAGTTTGATTAATATCTATCTATCTATCTATCTATCTATCTATCTATCTATCTATCTATCTATCTATCTATGATGGGAAATGGCTTTTCCCCTTTGACTACATATGCTCACAAACTTCAGTAATTTGAATACTATCTTACTAATTTTTTTTTCTTTTTTTTTTAAAGCTTTTTATATTTATAGAGTAATTATTTTATCTTTAGTGCATATTTATTTTTATTTTACTTTTGACAGATAGAGAGAGAGACAGAGACAGAGACAGCTAGAGAACCGAACTGTGGGAACTCCCCAGTTCAGCACGTGGGTCCTGCCTGTGCCGGAGCCGGGATTCGATCCTCGGTCCTCGGGGCTTCAAAGCGAGCGCTCAACCCACTGAGCCGTCCCGGCTTTCCCCACTTTTTTTTTTTTTTTTTTTTTTTTT
>PVKE010049679.1:0-11192 GCA_004027555.1 Craseonycteris thonglongyai | reverse complement strand
TTAGTAAATGTTAATTTGTTTCAAAGTGTTTTAATAGTAATATAAAATCCTAGATGTGTTCAATTGGGCTGAGATAATGATATTAGAAAAAATTCTAACTTTCTTGATGCCCAAGCCCGTCTCTCTTTAATTTTAATACTTACGGCACTTCATTAAAATGCATGTTGTATTTAATTTTCCAGGAAATTTCAGAGCATAAAAGAAGTATGTCCATGCAAAGCAATTTCCAGTTAAACTAGTTGAAATTTTAAAAATGTGAGCCCTGGTCTTTTCAAATACAGCCCATACCTTTTCTTGATGTGAGACACGCTTGTGTGGGTCAGTGCAGCTTATAATAAATAAGCAGAATACCTTTAACCTTTGTCTAGTGTGCCTATTTCCTAAACCCTTTATCACATCCTGTACCCTCTGTAAGTTGCTGATATTGATTTCAAAGTCCCAAAGCAGACATAATAATCTCATAATACTTGACCACTGCAGACAGCTGTGGGATGAAAGCTTGCTTTTTTTAGAGCTTCTGCTTTAATGTACGCATCCCATTTCCATCCTTTCTTTTTTAAAAGAATTATATTACTGCCAAATTTAACTTTGAGCCCATAATAAATCTTGGAATATTTTTCTGGCAACTGCTTCAAAGCTGGTTATTTCTGATTGTGTAGTCATGGAAATCATATTTTGTCCTTAAAATTATCCTATATGTATCAATGTTAAAATTAGCATTTTTTCCCTTCACTTTCCACTTGTGAAGGTCAAGTTTCCCTCTTGTTGGAAAGACTTTCCAACAGCCTTTCACAGCCCTCGTGGAAGCTGGTATTTCCAGCAAAATTTATTGTCTGCTATATTCCATCTCTAGTCCCACCACCAGAGGACAAGGTTATGTCTCATTCATTTTTGTATTCCCTACAGAATTTGGCACACACCGAGAACTCCATTCCTGCTAGTGTCAACGTTGCCTGGTTCCTCATTATATGTTACCTCAACTGGAGCTATAACTTCCTAATTAGTCTCCCCACCCCTGGATTCTTTATAACTGATTTGGGTTATAAACATAGTAAATTTGTTATAACTAACCTGACTGTAACCTGTTCTATCCATCAATATATACATGCCACTCCCTCTTCCTGAAATGCCTTTCACCCATATCTGCCTAGCTCAATTCTGTACATCTTTCCAATTCAATTCACACATTAGGTCCTCTGTAAAGACACCTCTAATGCCTTAGTATGGCTGGCACCATAACCTTGTGGTTAAGGGCTCAGAGGCTGAAATCAGATGGCCAGGGTTGGCTTCTTTTGCCTCTTACTAGTTGAATAACCTCAAGAAAATGATTTAACCTCTGTGCCTCAGTTCCTTAACTGTAAAGTAAGGAAAATAATAGCATTAATTTCACAAGGTTGTTGTAAGGATTAAATAAGTTAATACATGTAAAGAGCTTTGAACAGTAACTGTCTCATAATAAGCAGTAAATACATGATAGCTTTTACTAGTCGTATATTAGATATATTTGCACTGCTGGTTTGTTATCACTCTGGTACCTTAAGCAGAGTTCAACACATAATTTTATTAATGCTATTTAACATTGAGTTTTTATTAAGATATAATTGACATAGGACATATTTTATATTAGTTTCAGCTATACAGCATAATTATTTGATATATGTATATATTGTAAACTGATTACCACAGTAAATCTAGTTAACACCTATCACCACATATAGTTACAAACGGATTTATTTTTCTTGTGATGAGAACTTTTAAGATCTACTGTCTTAGCAACTTTTGAATATATAATACAGTATTAACTATAGTCACCATACCGCACTTTACATCTCCAGGGCTTATGTGCTTTATAACTGGAAGTTTGTATCTTTTGAATGTGCAACTTTTGAATCCCTTTATCCATTCCCACTGTCTTTGGCAACCACAAATCTGTACTCTCTCTGTGATTTTAGGGTTTTGTGTGTTTGTTCTTGTTTAGATTTTTAACATTGACTTTTAAATTATTTTTACCTCCTGACTAAACCATGGGCTGACAGATACTTTTACTCAGTCATTTGTTGGATCTAGCATAGTGCTTAATATTTAATATAGCACAATAAATATTTTTGGAATAACTAAATATATAAACTGATTTACCTTTTTAATGAACCATCAACATCTCTAATGATTAGCTCCTAATATCTGCCCAAGGGGTTCATGATAATTTTAAAGTATCATGCTCTAAGAGCTGTGTTGACAGTCATCTTTATCAGGGTCAGGAGCTGTACCAGTCACTCAATATATTTACTTCTCCACCAAGCTGGTCCAACCCACAGCGCATGGGTCACATGTAGCCCAACACAAATTTGTAAACTTTTTAAAATGTTATGAATTTTTTTTTATTAAAAAAAATATCTTAGCTATCATTAGTCTTAGTATATTTTATGGGTTGGCCATTGATCACTTATACTCTCAGCTATAGGAAATCGGTCAGCAACATTTTTATGACTGCTACAGCCCCACTCTCATCTTGATGGATCTGGAAAAAAAAAAAAAAGATAATGACTACTACATGTACTTAAATGATTTACTTGAACCAAGCCTGAAACTTTATGTACCTTGGAAACTGACACTTCCTAATAATTTTAACCTTCATGATAAACTGGATTTGCCCTTACTCCAATTATGCTGGCAACGAGTTTTATATATCTTGAAATATGAGAATTCATGCCCCATGGAACTAGCAGTCTAATGAAGGTTATAGACATGTCAGCAATGAAATAAATACAAGGTAAAAGGAAACGTGTGTTTAGTAAAGGTATAAACAATGTACATATTATAGAGAGGAAGGGAGAAATGGGAATTTTCACAGAGTTGGCATTTCATAAGGAACTTTACAGATAAGTGATGTTCCAATGCAGATTAATTGAGAGTAACCCGATTTATTTGCATTTATTGTTCAGAACAATGAAGGTTAATGAGTTAATGTAGGTCTGGAGTCCTCAAGCTTTAGCACAAACAGAACCACCTGTAGGGCTTATTCAAAAACAAATTACTGGATCCACCACCATCCACAGAGTTTCTGACTCAGTGGGTCTAGAATTAGAACCTGAGAATTTTTAAAATATATTTTTATTTATTTATTTATTTTGACAGAGAGAGAGAGATACGCGGAGAGATACAGAGAGAGAGAGAGAGAACTGAACTGGGGGAGCTCCCAGTTCAGCATATGGTTCCGCATGGGCCGGGGCCGGGATTCGATCCTCGGTCCCCGGCGCTGCAAAGTGAGCGCTCAACCCACTGAGCCATCCCGGCTTCCCCAGAATTTGTATTTTTAACAAATTCCTGCTGCTGATGTTGCTGGTCTTGGAGAACCAAGAAAGCAATACAAAAAATGTGTGTTTTTGCTTTTGTCTTTGTTTAAGAATGAGTTACTCAAATAATTGCCCTCATACTTCTCTCTCTTTAATTAACCTTGAACATGTCACCACAGGATCATTATTAAGAGCACAGGAGTTTAGGTACTGAGCAAGCCCAAATTGAAGACTGAAATTCTTGGGCTTGGTTTTTAGTTTACTTGTTTTGGGGTTTCTGAATCTGTCACCTCCCAAAACCCCATGCACTGGCAATCATTTATCGGTTCTGTCCCTGTTGTTATGCCTTGTCTAGACTGTTATATAAATGTGTAAACATAGTGTGCAGATTTGGGGGTCTGGTTTCTTTTATTATGCTTACCAACATGCATTTGACATTTATCCATGATATTATAACATATTATGCAAACATCAATATTTCACTCATTTGTATTGCTGAGTAGTATCTCATTGTATGTATACACCACACTATGTTTATCATTCACCAGTTGTAGGATATTGTCATCATTTTCAAATTTTGGCATTATGAGTAAAGCTGCAGTAAATATTCATGAATAGGGAAAACCAGGATGGCTCAGCAGGTTGAGCACTCACTTTGCAGCCCCAGGGACTGAGGATTGAATCCTGGCCCTGGCCCGTGTGGACCCGTATGCTGAACTGGGGTGTGCTTTCCATGTGGGAGGCCCCCACTCCAGTTCTCACCCTGCATGGGTCCTGCCTACCTGTGTGGAACAAAACCATGTCAAAAACTGATGAAGTACCAATATGGAGACTACTCTAGGCCCTCCCCCTTCTCTCTGTCTCTGTCAGAAACAATAAAATAAATCTTTAAAAATACTCAAAAGTGTAATTGTATCACTTAGGTAAACATCCAAGAGTATAGAGTGTCTGGGTCATGTGGCAAGCATATGTTTAATTTTATGAGAAACTGCCAAGCTGTTTTCCAAAGTGACTACGGTATACAATTTTGCATCCCCACAGCAATGCATGAGAATTCCAGTTACTCCACATATTTGCCAACATTTGATATTGTCAGGGTTTTTTTGTTTGTTTTGTTTTGTTTTGTATTTTAGCCATTCTAAAAATAGTATACAGTGGTATTTCATTGTTATTTAAATTAAAATTTCCCTAAGGATTAATGATGATATCTATTCATATGTCTATTTGTGATCTATATACCTTCTTTGGTAAAATTTTGCTTTAGTGTTTCTAGTATAGATAACTTATGACAGTCTATTTTCAAGTAATGTTTTATCATTTTGCCTATAGTAGAAGAACCTTAAAATAGTACGATTTATTTCCTTTCTCCTGTTCTTTGTGTTATTGTTATTATATAGCTTATATTTACATCAACTCTAAATATCATTATACATTATTATTTTTGTATTTAAACACTCAACGATCTTTTGATGAATTTACAAGATAAGAAAACATCATTTTATATTTACTCACACATTTCCTGTTTCTAGTGTTTTTCCCTCTTTTGTATAGATGCAAATTTCTATGTGGTATTATTCCCTCCTTCTTGAAGGACTTCCTTTAAAATTGCATGTCTGCTGGTGATGAATTATTTCACTTTTTGTAAGTTTGAATAAGCATTCCATTTTTATTATTAAAATACATTGTTACTGGTTATAACATTCAAGGTTGATTATTATTTTCTTTCAGTTCATGGGCGATATTATTTCACCATCTTCTGATTTGTACTGTTTCCAAAAAAAAGTCTGCTGTAATTCTTATATTTGTTTTTCTCTGCAAAATGCATTGTCCTCTTTATCACTGTAAGTAATTTAATTATGATGTGTCTTGGTGAAGTTTTCTACATTTTTAGTCCCTTGGGACTTGATCCTTTTAAACATCCTTTAAGTTTTGCTAAGCAGGATCAAGAAGCTCCTAGGTCGTATCTTGCCCCTTAAGTGTTCTGTCACCTTTCTGAACAGTTTAACCAATACCTCACATACTATGTTTTCTGCTCAGGCTGGTGAGAATGCTAATGATTCCTGGTCCATTTGAGTTGAGCCCTGGAGATTATTTTCTGCCTGCTTCTTTCAGGTTATTCTTTCCTTAGCTTCAGGCAGTTTCCTCACATGCATATTCTGATAAATACTCAGATGAAGACAGAGAGAGGAAACCTTCTGCAGATTTTCAGAGCTTTGTCTCATTGCAACTCTCTTTTCCTTGACTCTGCCCTGCAAACTCCATACACCTTGATCTTCCCAAATTCTTAAGTCAGTCTCTGTAACCCAGGAACACTACGGGGTTCACCCTGGCTTTCATCACTCTGCTCTTGGTCTGGAAACTCTCTCTAGGTATTATGCTGAGTGATCATAGAACTCACTTCATTTTTTCTCTCCCCTTTCAGGGATCAGTGTCCTCTACTTCCTGTTGTCCAACACCTGAAAATTATTTTTATCTTACTCTTTTAGTTGTTTAAGGCAAAAGATAAATCTAGACATCTTTTCTCCATCTTGACTGGAAACTTGGTTGTTTTGTCTTATTTTAGTTTTATTTTACTTCCTTATTTTCTATATCATTTGCAATAATATCTGTTATAAAGATTGTATAAAATAATCTATGTAAACTATTTGGCATATACCTATAAAAGTAAACTAAATGTCTTCATCTGTGCTTTATCAATCTTAATTAAATTATATTCATACTATTTAATACAGCGTTCATATTACTCCCAAGCTATCATAAAAAAAATCAATAATTTTTTTCACATTAGGAAATATGAAAATCTGGGGAACTGAATTGCGGTTTTAAAATACATTAGACCAAAAACTTATAAACTAATTTACAGATAATGAGATCCCCTATTGAATGTTTGCCTGAAAGCAAGATATTATTACATAAACATATTATATAATCCTTGATTTTTTAATATTCAAGAAATTTGATTTTATCAAATTCTGTAAATATTTCCTTAATCATGCAATTTTTTTGTTCCACTGTGTAAGACGGTATAAATTTCTACCAATCTAGATTTTATGTATAGTGTGTATTTGTTTGTATGTGGACACTTATAATTGTTTAATGTTTTAATTGTCTTTTAGTTCAATAGCCTCATATGAAGAAAGAAAACATGTTTTAAGGTATTCAGAATAAGTCAAAATAAAGACAGGATAGATACATTCTATAGAATATTTTTCTGGCTAGTGTTTTCCTCATAGAATGCCTCTTAGTCTCCAATGCATGAACTTCATGCAATCTGTGTTTCTCACAACAATTTATTTCAACCAATATTTGTGTGGTAAAATTTATATTTATATCCCTCCTACTTAGCATAACCTTTAAATTTTTTAACAAAAAGATACATAGGATAGGTTTTGCATTATTTTCAAAATATTGATCTAATTTGTACAGCATCGAAATTATATAGTCATTTTGAAAAGGACTTTCAAGAATGGTAATTTCACTTTGGGTGTTGTAGGTGATAAGAGAAGCATTTTCACAGCATTACCACAAACATGCTCTTGTTCATTTATTCTAACTTATTCTTTCTATCTATTGTTTTTATAATTTGGAGAGAGTGATATCTTAACCATTTTTTCCTGTAGTATGATAACTTGCTATGTACATGTAGATGTTTTACTGTGCTTCTGTTATACTTTAATTGCTTGGTTTAGGCTTTGAGGTGATAAAAAATATAGTTCCCATTTCAAACAATGGAAAATCAGCTCTAGTTAGCATTTCCTCTTACAACTTCTCATTTTAGGAATAAATTACTGATGTTAAGGGAGATATTTGTATTACTTAGTAGAAGACAGGACTATCCAAATTCAGAGCCTTGTTAATGCAAGAGATCTGGACATTATTCACAATTGTGCTGCTGCTAACTCTCATGATGAAATTTGTGGGAAATTGTAATTTTCCTTTTTTCTCGTAAAATTATTTTACAATTATTTTTATATTTGCTTTTGTTTGTGTGTTTGTTTTTAAAAGAGCTATTCTTATTATTTTACTTCCTTTGGTTTTAAGAAAAAGCTAAAGATAGACTGAAATAATGCTGGAGAGACCAGAAACCAAGAGAAACTGATAAGAAAATTCAAGTAATTTTTTGTAAATTCTATCAGTTTTGTTCAAATGTATGTAATCTTAGTGCTTACATACATATATGATATAGTTACAATATTAAAAAGCTATTAAAATGATTAATAAATTGAAAGGAGTATAAAATGATGTTATTTCTCTGGGAGCAATAGGATGACAGTAATTAAAATATTTTTTGTGACTATGTTACTTTACATGAGGTTATGCCCTGACTTCCCTGTTGAATTGTGAGCACTGAGTTATTGGTTTTTAGTTTTTGTGTGTCATACTACACATAATATATGGAATATTCACAATTTCTTTATTTGGCTGAATCATTGATTTGAGTGAACTGATTAGGATATCTCTAGTTCTTCAATAACCAAATGACTGATTTGGTGTTCCAAATATTATACTTTTTCTAAAAAGATTTTATTCTCCTGAGTGTTTATTTAAATGCTTCATTAAAACATTTCTGCTTCCATTCTTAAGTCTTTACATTTACCGTTGTCTCTCACATAGCACTCATACAACTTCTGTCCATCTGCTAAGCTCCCTTACCACTTTCTATCTGATTAATGTGTCTTCCACAGAGAAGCCTTCCCTGGATGCTGTATCTAAAATACCACCCCTCACCCCTCACATGCTCACCCAAGACTCTGCTTTTCTTTGAGAGCTACTTGAGAACATATGTCCTTGTATATAGGTATGTATAATACATAACACATATTTATAAAACATACCCACACACATTTAATTTGGTGTTTGTTTCCCCAACTAGAACATAAGCTCCTGGACAGTAGCAACAGTTTTTGATGACTACTTTATCCTCAGGATACAGAAGAGTGAAAGACACAGAGGAAATACTCAATTAGTACTTGTCAATTGAATAAGTAGATGTAGTAACTAGGGAACAATTTGATACATTTCATTACCAGAAGCTTCATTGTCAAGACTTTTAGTTAATGTAGAGAATATCTGTTTTCAGTTGATGTGGCAGGCTAACTTTGAAAAACTGCCGTGTACAAGGCATATAGTATACTGGATAAATAGGACCAATTGGGTATTTAATTACATAGCTGAGGTCTCTGGAAGCTAAGAGAAATCCCCAAGAGCTATACAAAAATAAAAGAAAGCTAGGAATCAAGTGACACAATGGAGCTGAAACTATACAATTCCAGGGATTCTTTGCCTTTTTGAGCATCCAAGATATTTGTACCTCCACAGCTGGGGTAGAAGGCAGAGCTAAGTCCTTGGCTCCTAATAAGGAGTGGAATAGGAAACAGGCAAAGGTGGAACAAGAAAAGCCCAGGTCAAGCCATGATCTACACCATGGATATCCAACCATTTGGCTTCCCTGGGGCAAATTGGAAGAAGAAAAAGAGTTGTCTTGGGCCACACATAAAATACACATAACACTAATGATAGCAGATGAGCTAAAATAAATAATTGCAAAAAATTTTTTCAAAATATTTTAAGTGAATTTACGAATTTGTATTTTGCCACATTCAAAGCCATCCTGGGCCACATGTGGTCTGTGGGCTACAGGTTGGACAAGCTTGGTCTACACATTCAGTGAAAGGAGGAGCTAGACAAAAATCAACATTCTGTCAAATGCCACTTGACAAATAGAAGTTATCTATCTAGGATTAGGTTCTGGGAAGAAACATTTTTAAATGTTTCACTGAAATTTTACAATTTTGTTATTGCCATTACTTATGATATTAGTTCCTGTATTTGCTTCCCACATAGTCCATAAAACTCCAGGCCACAAAATGAACTTAAAGACATTTTGAGTTGGTAGTAATTTGGGCCACTTTACAAAGGTAAGTGCATTGCCTCTCTGGAAGAAGGTAATCTACAAAAAGGACTCACAGGCTGTCCTCATAGAAAGGTTCCCTAAATTGAAGCCCAGAATTCAAAATTACACAGCAGAAAAAGAAACAAGGTACCGTAAGAAAATGTGAGGAAGTACAAAAAGGACAGATTTTGATAACCAAGAAACTGAGATATTAAAATTAACAGGTAAACATAATAAAATAAGTATATGTAAAATGTTTAAAGAAATAAATATGATTTAGTACTTTCTAAGGATGATTATCACATTTGAAACTCATAACATAAAAATATACAAAATAATATTTTATATTGTTTAGGGGTATAAAATATGGGAATAAGAAAATAAAAACATATTATAAACACTACATTTAGGATAATGACACCTCTGTGAAGGAAGTGGAGGCAGGGTAAAGAGAGACTAATGTATTCTCAGATAACATCCTTTTTTTTAGATTTATTTTATTGTTTGAGAGAATGTGAGAAAGAGAGAGAGAGAGAGAGAGAGAGAGAGAGAGAAGGGGGAGGGCCCAGAGCAGTCCCCATAGTGGTACACCACTAGTTATGACGTAGTTTCATTCCACACAGGTGGATGTGTGACCCCATGGGGTGGGAACCAAACTGGGGACAGTTGTGTCATAGTTTGGCATATGGGCCTGCATGGGTCAGGACCAGAATTTGATCCATAGACCACACGGTTGCAAGAAAAATGCTCAACCTGTAGAGCTAGCTATCCCTGCATCCCCTCAGATAAGATCTTGATAGAGACATAATTTGTGTTTTAGGGGAAATGATTAACTGATTTCAAAGGCCAATAGTAATATTTTCCAGTTGATTAGGCACAATTTTAAAAAATATCTGTGATATACTTTTTGGAATTGCATTCACTTATTAAGCCACTTAGATCACAGACAAAATACGCAACTTTTTCTAGAAGAGAAATTTAGAATTGCGAAATGGTTACAGTTCTTTTAGTTCTTCAGTCTTTCTCAGACAGTTAGATACAGTACATTATGGGTCTTGTCTGTTCAAGGCAGTTACCGTGTCATTTTGCACACTACCAATCTTCATTCCTACCTTCATTTTAAGACCATAAATAATATACATCTAGAAAACGGTAGACAAAACACAATCAAGTGGCATAATAATAATCCTAAGTAAGATTTATCTGACCTGGAATTGGTGAGAACCTCAAATCAAAATGGAGCTCTAATAGAGCTACTTTAATATTCCATGCATATTTGACTTGAAAATAGAATGAAAATAAGATTTATTGGGTGGCAGATGGGTCTGTATATCAGCTCATATTAGAACCAAGATTCTCAAACATAGCTGTACATTAATATCATTTGGGAAAATTTGAGACATACAGATGCCTGGGCTCTACCCGAGAGAATGTAAATGGATTGGTTTAGGGTAGAGCTTGGGCAATGACATTTGTTAGAAATTTTTCATATGATTCTAATTTTCAACCAGGATTTAAGAATAGCTTTTCTTGAGCAAAACGGCCTTGGCATGGCACATATGTCTCCATGAGACCCTGAGAATGAAGTTGCAGTTTCAGGATCAATACAGCACTCTGAGTGGTCATTGTCAACTGCTCTTCCTGGAAATAATTTGAAACCTATTTGTTATCTCTATCCAACAACTGAAGGAATGTTTTCAGATTGAGGTAAAAAAGAAATTAGCATTATTGGAATATTCTTACCCCATTGTATTTGGGACCCATGCATTCACATATGAGTTTAACTTATTCCAGATCTCTGGACATTCAATATGATTTTTCTTTTGTTCTTTATTTTTTATCAAATTTGTTGGGATGACTTTGGTTAATACGTTTCAAGTGTATAATTCTATATATTGCATTGTGTGCTCACCATCCAAAGTTTACTTCTCCTTCTGTAACCACATATTGACCCGCGTTACCCTCTTCAACCTCCCCCCACTCCATTTCCCTGTAGCAACCACCAT